>JAJEJO010004284.1:99175-123206 GCA_020662805.1 Glaucomys volans | reverse complement strand
AATGTGTGACAGATACCATTGCCCTGTGTACATGCATGAATGCACAGATGGTGTGACTCTACTTTGTGTACAACCAGTGAAACAATAGCTGTAGTCCATTTGTGTTCAATGAATCAATAAGTAAATAAAAAAAAATTAAAAAAAAATGTTCAACATCTCTAGTAATAAAAGAAATGCAAGTCAAAACTACCCTCAGATTTCATCTCACCCCAATTAGAATGTCTATTATCAAGAATATAAGCAACAATAACTGTTGGTGAGGATGTGGGGAAAAAGGTACACTCATACTTTGCTGTTAGGGTTGCAAATTTGTGCAGCCACTCTGGAAAGCAGTATGGAGATTCCTTAGAAAACTTGGAATGGAGCCACCGTTTGACCCAGCTATCCCACTCCTTGGTCTATACCCAAAGGACTTAAAATCAGCATACTACAGTGACACAGCTACATCAATGTTTATAGCAGCTCAATTCACAATAACTAGTTTGTGGAAGCAACCTAGATGCCCTTCAATAGATGAATGTATAAAGAAACTGTGGTATATATACACAATGGAATATTACTCATCCATAAAGAAGAATATTAAGGCATTTGCTATGGTAAATAGATGGAGCTGGAGAATATCATGGTAAGTGAAATAAACCAATCCCCCCAAAAAACAAAGACCAAATGATTTCTCTGATAAGTGGATGATGATATATAACGGGTGGTGATGGAGGAATGAATGGAGGAAGGATGGATTGTATACAGGAAATCAGGGGTGAGGATGGGGGAAGAGGAAGAAAAGATAATAGAATAAGACAAACATCATTATCCTATGTACATGCGTGATTACACCAACAGTGTGAATCTACTTTGTGTACAACCAGAGAAATGAAAGTTGTATCCCATTTGTGTGCAATAATCAAAATAATAAAAAAGAAAACAATGAACAATTAACAACAAAAAAAGAAGTTTCTGAAGCATCATATTCTGTGTGAGTTAAACAGTGCTTGACTTTTCCAACCTGGTCCACTAATAATTGCTAGACAGTCTACTTGAGGCAAAAGGCAGATAAGATATCCTGTCTGGAATTCTAGCCTGTTTCATTTTTGGAATGAAATTTTTTCAGGTTTTGACTGGGTTCTTCTCTTTCTTATAACATCTTCCTAAAAGCATTAAGGCACATTCAACACACTGCAAAATCCTCTTTTCATCTTCATCTTCAAGTCCCAAAGTTACATTCCCTCAAAGGCATGTGATGTGACTTCTAAGGTCTTGCATGTGACAATTTTAAATATTTGGCCATGACATAACAAGGCTCATATTTTTGAATCTGCAATGTCCATTTTCTTACTATTACTGAGTCAATGCCCCTATTTCATTTTATTTAATAAAAGCATAAAATTTTATGCCTATTTTGGTGTTAGTTATTACACAGGTTACACTATAATCAGTCATAGGAAGATCTCAAAAGACTAAGTTTATAGTGTTTTTTTTTTTTTTTTTTTTTTTTTTTTAAAGCAAGTTGTTTTCTTTCTCCAGGATGGTTGAATGGGGTTGATGCAGGTGGTCTTCAGAAAACTGGTTTCCATCCTTCACGTGTGTGTACCTGTGATAGGTCACAGAATGAAAACGCGAGAAAATGTTAGCAATTGCATAATTCTTTCTTTTCTATTTATTAAACATGTGCATGTATTTATCATTATAATAGTTTAAATATAAATAAAATTAAAGTGACAGTAAAACATATAAATACATATTTGTTTAACATCTTTATGTGTGACAAATTCATGATATAATTAAACAAATAAAATATAGTGAACCTTTTTCATTCACACTATAGCATCAGATTTCCTGATTTATACTCTAACACCAATTCTGATGACTTATCAGCTTACTAAAATAGCACTCTTCCATATCTTTTTTTATGTCATTTTTATAGACAGTGACAACTAACTTGATAGTTAACTTTTCACCAATCCATCATTACATAAATAGTGAATAATATTAATTATCAAAATTTGAGAAAAATGTGGTCTTTTATTAGGTAATTTTAAACTTAGAAGCCTACACAGAATGGTCACTATGCTCTTCTAAGTATGGTGGGAACTGCAGGACACATAATAATAGAAGAAATTCCTAGCTCCTATATGTAAGTAGGTCATCATATATGTGTAATGTGTGTACACATATATGTATATATTCACACATGCACATATATAACTAGTTTTATGAAATGGGAAATTTAAATTTAGCTTAAAAATCTGAGAATTCATAAATCATGTGTAGTTGGTTATATTTTGAATAATAGCAGGAGCAATATAACAACTAGAAATGTAAAAAAGTGGGTGCATAGGTTTAGAGACAAAAGCATATTCAGGAACTAATAATCTGGGGTAATAATTTTATGAATAATGCACAAAGGAGTAGGAAGAAAATTAGAGTTAAGGGTTAAGATTTTTAAAAAGATTGGAATTACATATCATGGAAGGTTAAAAGTACCAGTCTTAGAAATTTTGACTTTTTTCCACATGTACAACAGAATTCTTATTAGGAAAACATCTGTAGCACCAGATGTTATTTTAGTGCTACATATAGTAAATATGACTTCTTCAAAATGGATAAGGGAAAGGGAGAAAAGTAAGAGTAGAAACAGGTCTAGGTGTCCAGCCTCAATAGAAGTGAAGTGATATACTGGCAGGAATTAAAAAGGAAAAACACATTTGAAGAGGAAGGTACTTACTTTGCTTTGGGTTCTTAGGGAACCGTTATAGAGATGTTCATGGAAACTCAGTCTATGGATCTCTGGAGACTGTTGGGATTGTGGATGTATAAGAGAAGTGAAATCATGAACTTAAATGAATTCTGCATAGTTAGACACAGACCTATCATTATTCAACACATTCTTAACATTTTTACTTTGTGGTGGCAAGTGGGGTGGAAAGCAAGGATAAACAGGTGAGAGGTACAGATATAGTTCTTACCCTAGTAGTGAAACTTACAGCTTAGCTAGGCCAACAGCAGTAATCAAACCGTTTTGCAAACATTTGGAAATATAAACTGTGATAATTCCCTGAAATAAGATTCTAGGATCTATAGCAGCATATAGGCACTGTCTGAGGTTAATCTGGAAGTTTAATAGGGGCTATCCTGAGAGAACAACCCCTGGGAATTTCTAGATGAGAAGAAAGACGAGGCAGAGTGGTTCCCGATAAAGGATGAAAAATTAATGAAGTTTTTCTTCATTTATTAATTCTCTAAATATTTATTTAGTTAGTTATTATCAGAGTGATGTGTTAGCAGAAGTCAAATATCACTTAACGCCTCATGCACTAAAGATCATTCAACACCATGAACTTCCTGAGTCATTGTATAAAAGTCTGGGCAAAAAAAAAAAAAAAAAAAAAAAAAAAGGCTAACAAAACAGTTAAAAGAAAATCTGGTGAATGACATATCCAAAGGAACTTTGAACTGGAGATGTGTCTCTGGGATTCTAGAAGACAGTGCACACACTCCGAGGTGTATGCCTGGAGCTGCATGAGTGTTCAGGAAAGAGTAGGCACCCTGTGGTTTCACCTCTGGCAAACCCAGAGTTTTTGTGTAAGGAGGAAGTGAGAGCTAAGACAGAGTGACTAACTTCCTGGCAGATTATCAAATGTGTGCCCCAACTGATACAGAAATCATCTTGGCAAAACTGTAAGATTGGTCCCAAGTATTTGAGGAAATTTCTATCCAATCCTTAGTGGACCACTGAACTAATTGAGCACAGAGTTCATTGACTACACAGAATAAAGAATAGGCTTAAAAGAATTAGTTCGGGAAAAAATATCCTAAAACACAAAGATTTTGTTGTTGCTTTTTTCCCCCCAAATACACTGGATTATCTCAAATATATTCCACTTAATTTCATAAACCTTTGGCTGTTTATTTCATATGTAAGGCTTTCCTCAGATGTCTTATGACACATGATGGCTCACCCTTGAAAATCTGACTCTAAGTCCTGTGCCTGCAAGGAAGACTTGCTGAATGGTTGGAAGAATGTCTAGCAATCTGAGCAATTATAGGATGAAACAGCCATAAGTCATTTACCAAGTCCAGGAGAGAAGAGTGTTGCTCAGAGTAAACGGTCTAGAATGCAAACTGCAATAGAAAAATAAAACAACAGAGAACTGAGAAGATGCCATTGGATTTGATGAAGAACATCCTGAAGATGGCTACTGAGAAAGGAATTTCACAGAATGATAGAGCACAGGTAGAGGGTCAGCAAATTAACAAGGGAATCTCTGGGAAAAGGCAGTGATTTCAGATAATGTAACTTAAAAAGAGAGAGAGAAGATGAGTTACAGTTTGAAGGGGAAAGCCAGTTTTGGTATATTTGTTTACGTTGGTCTCTGTTAAAATGAAGCAAACTCAAATTAAACACGGCAGTAGTCATTTTTAATTTTTCACTTATCAAAGCTCCTACAAGTGATATGCACAAAATGAATTTAAAGATTTTAATTTAATCTCTAATGTGTTTTCCTACTCTTTGATTGATGTACTAATTTATGCAATTGTCTGGAGACAGATGGCAAGAAGAAGAAATATCCAAAGGCCTAAGTTATAGATAGTTTGGAACACTGGTCTCTGAAAAATGGTGTCCATGGTTTAAGGTATTTTAAAAGGGACCATGGTTGTCCTTTCTTGGGATTGAAATGTCCTAAAATAAAGTTGTGAAATTTGTACCTACATATCAGAATACAGTAATGAAAACTTTCTTTCCTCTGGTCCTTCCTTCTTTCCTTTCTTCCTCCCTTCCTCTAATAATATTATAAATAGCATCAGACTAATAAATTTGCTGAATTGGATAATACATTATCTAACTAGCTATCTTCTATTATCATCATCTAAACATACACGTGTGTGATATATGTAGGTGTGCGTATATATAAAAGAGAAGAGCCAATGGCACATGCTTGTAATCTCACCAGTTTAGGAGGCTGAGGTAGGAGAATCACAAGTTCAAAGGCAACATTGGCAACTTAGCCAGGCCCTAAGCAACTAAGGGAGAGCCTGTCTCAAAAAACAAATTTTCAAAAAGGCTGAGAATGACGCTCAGTGTTTAAGCAGTCCCTGGGTTCAATCCCTGGCATCAAAAACAAAAGAATAGGGCTGGGGTTATATCTCAGTGGGGTGAGCGCTTGCCTGGTATGTGCCATGCACTGGGTTTGACTCTCAGCACCACATACAAATAAGTAAAATAAATGCCCATTGACAACTAAAAAATATTTTTAATACAAAAAATATAAATAAATAAATAAAAGAGAAGAGGACTGGCAAATTTTTTATGACCACCATTATATTTTAAAGTTTGATCTAAGAGATGACTGACAGAATAATAGTAGAAAACTAAAATAAGACATATAGAAAAGTATTTCACTGAATCTGTCTGATGAAGATACCATAAAAACGTCAATCATTCTAATATTGCAGTGTTTCTTTTTTATCATTATGTTGAATTGAAATGCCTATTGAAAACTCAGATTGGAATAAAGATGGCAATTTATGAACACTTATCTGAGGCAATGCAAAGTTGGTGCCACCACTGTTTGGTGAATAGAGATGATCAGGCTATTTTTGACTAATTTGTGGTTTTATGAGAGCACTTAGGATGGGGTGGGACATGGTGATTTGAACATCTATGTTACTCTATTTAATGGCATTTTAAGGCTTGAGGTGTATAGTAGTGACCCATCTTATTATATCAACAATAATTTCTTTGTTGTCAAAGGCATATCAATATAATTAAGAGGCTTTTATTATTTATTTTGTCAAAGAAGACCTGAAAATTGCAAACTCTTTGAAAGTAGATTTTTTTTTGTAGTCTTTGTTTTCTCTCAAATTGTGTGAACTCAGTATTGCCCATAAGGGTTTCATATCAGAAGCTTATTTAGTGATGAATGAGAAAATAGAAATAGTTCTTAATAAATTTCCAAAGATAAATAATATGATTTTTAAATTTTTAAAATAGAAATTTAGTGATCAATACCATAACTTCTTGGGTCAGCATGATTTAATTCAGTGCTTAATATCCAGATGGAAAATACAATAAATTTCCTAAAAAAATTTATTCTGAGTGACTAACTTATATCACCTTACTACCTGAGCAACTCTCAGAATTCTCAAGAAAAATCTTTCATAGGATTGCATTCTGTATTCTAAAGTACTCATTCCATTTGTATTATGGTTTAGATATGAGGTATCCCTCAAAGGCTCATGTGTGGGATGATACAAGCATATTCAGAGTGAAATGATTGGGCTATCTGAGCCTTAATCTAACCATGAATTAATCCACTGATATGGATTAATTATGGATTAATTGGGTGGTAACTGTAAAAAGGCATGGTAGGTCTGGAAGAAGTAGGTCACTGGGGGTGTGCTTCGGGGGTTTATATTTTGTCCCTCGTCAGCAGATCTGTCTCTTATTCCTGGTTTCCATGTCCTGAGCTGCTTTCTTCCACCATGCCCTTTTGCCATGATGTTCTGCCTCACCATAGGCCCAGAAGTATAGAATCTGCTGACCATGGACTAAACTTCTGAAACTGTGAGCTGCACAACTTTTCCTCCATTACATTAGTCTTGTCAAGTATGTTGGTCACAGCCATGAAAGTTGACTAAAACAACCCAGACATGTGAAATAGTTACTTATTTGCCCATAATTCAATATAAACCACACATGAATATGAAAAATGCCTGGTCCCTTTCATATTCTCTGTAACACTTTGCCTTGTTCAAAATATTTATCCATTTATCTAGTTCTTCCAATTGATATTGCATCAGCTATGAGTGATTTCCTAGTTTTGGTGCTAAGTGCCTGGTTTAGTTGGGTTGTAAGGTATAATGCAGACTCTTTAACTGGAAGTTTTTATCTAGATTGACCACAAGATCTCAACATCAAAGGCAATAGTACTTTCTTCTGAAATAGGTTGTAAAAATCCCTCTGAAAAGTTTTGAGCAAATGTCCTTAGTCTGTTTGTGATAACTGGGACAACCTAGAAAACCCACACAACTAGGATTGACGTTAGCTCATGTAGGATTTTTTTTTTCCCTCTAAAGAAAAGTTTCGGGCAGTTATTTTCAGTAGGGGTGCCACTGGTATATTTGATGGGACAATTCTTCATTTTGCTCAATAACTTAAAATATTCCTGGTCACTTTCAAAGGCCATGAATGGATTGAATATCCTGAGTCTGGAAGCTGCTCACTCAGCTGAGGTTTGATTATGGGGCAATTTGATAATGAAATGGGAATTGATGGACTGGATATGTTTGACCGAACTACATTTAAAACAGTTGGTGATAGATTATGGTTGTGTTTCAAATTCTCTGTTCATTTTTCTTTGTGGTGCTCAAATGGTTTAAGGAAACAAGACTTTAAAATCATAACAAAATTTCAACATATTAAAGTTATTGCTAATATAAGTTTATTTGTTTTCCCCAATATCAGTATACAGTTGGGGGTTGCAAACCAGAGTCTAGGTATTAGTTTTACTAGAGTTATATTCATTTAATTGATAGGAATAAATGCTTTAATAATATTCAAATCCAGAGAGTATGTCAGAAGACATTCATATAACGTTTTAGAGCACATGAATGATTTTTGAAAATGTCGGGGAACATTCAATGTGGCCCCAAGATGTCTGATTTCAAATAAAATAGACATACAATTTTAAAATTATGGTTGTTTCCTTTCCTTTATAAGCCTATTTTGGCTTACAAAATAATTTTTATTTATCCACTATACATGTTTGAGTACTTACATATTATGGGCTTTCTTTTTATCAGAAGTTTTCCACTTTATTTCTCCCTCAGTAAAAATGAGTCACTGTGTGTTCTTTGTTTTTTACCTCTTTTTATCTGTGTCTGTGGACTGAGTGCCTGAGTTGACTTTCCTCTCTCTCCTTTGGGGACATCACAGTCAATAACTTTAATGAGAACATTTGATGCATAAATATTACAAATCTCTGTGATGAGATGGTGGAAAGAAAAATAAATAGTGTAAGTGAAGCAAGTTGGATGTAATAGAGCTGCAGAAGCTATTGTCTAGTTAGGGAAGAGAGAGGCTGATGCTAGAAGGTTGGTTTTCCTTATGGGAATGGAAGCTTTTCAAGGACAGAGACTCTGTCCCGTAGCAAATAAAGACAGGAAAGTAAAGTTACTGTTTTATAAATACTCTTTGGTTTGATTATCAGTATATTTCTTATGAAGACAAAAGCAGTCTGAAAAAAGAATTGAAAAAGTAAAACCCATCAAAAATTCAAAACAACTATAAAATAGAAATTAGCATAAACTTTTTATATTTATCTTAAATGGATTTTTGAACAATGTGTAAGACCAAAAAAGGAAATACAGCATCCAACTGTGTTGGAAGAAATTTGATCCACATTTCTCCTTTAGCAAAGTACAAAATATATAAACTAAAATGGGTAGTTTCTTGGATGTGAGCCCTCTTCTGCTACATTATGTGTAATGTTTTTGCACCTGTTTTTTGCTGCAATTTTACCAACAAGGGGTCTAGAAGAGCACTGTTCATACTTGGTCTTCAGCCAAGCCAATAAACAAAAATGTCATTAATCACTGTCACTTGTCAATTCTCCATTTAAGAAATTGTCTCTTTTCATTGTTGCTACTAAAACACAAGGGAAATTGATAAACTTTGTTTGGGAGAACTGAGGCTAAGTTTTCAAAGGTGAATTTTTTTCTCCAGAGGGACAATGTTGTATTTAAAGGTAGATTCCAGTTGCAGCTGAGTATATCTGAGAGCAAAACCGTGCACCTTCACGTGGCTGGCCATCCAAGAGATTATGCTGAATGTATTTAAGCAGAGTGCTATTTCTGCAGTCCATTTCCAGGTGGTGGCTGGAAGCTCCTTTAGGATAGAGCACAACCACTTATGTGTCCTCCCTTTCACCTCACTTAAAGTATAGATGGACCAAAATCTAAGTGCAGAATGTTCATAAGGTCTTCATAATCCCTACAACAGAAGTTAGGTCAACAGCCCCTATATTTTCCTAAACAGTCAATTAGTATACATGCAAGTCTCTTAATTCAATTTAAAAAAGAAAAAAAACAGAACAATAAGGAGTATTCTTTACATTTTATCTTGATAATCTGACAGAAAATGGGAGACTTCAGAAGTGATCACAAAAAATATTCAAGTGTACCCTCCCTTGTATTGCATAGGATCCAAATAACTTCTTAGCAGCTCTGAGCTATGGCTCAGTATTGGTGGAAGTGAAATAAAAATTGTGGATGAAAAATAGCATCCTGTCAGCAGGCAGTATATTGAGGAGACTGAGAGAATGAGCTCTAAAATTAAACTAATCTGAGTTTGAATCCTGGCTCTACCACAGAAAAAGCTTTGCCATCTTGGGTATAATGTCTGGTCAGTTGAAGAGTTCAGTAATGGTATATACATAAACACCACACACACACACACACACATACACACACACACATCCATCCAGTGCTTTAAGTATATGAACTAAAAGATTGGGATTTAACATTTCATTCTTTTCAACCTCAGTTTTTTGAAACCGTAAAATGGTCATAATGGCAAAAACAATTAAGGAATTTTTGTAAGGATTGAACTAAATAATTTATGGGGCAGGAGGACCTTGCACACAGATTTTGTTCAACAAATGTTAGTTGACTTTGAATCTCAAGAATATAGTAAAACATATTTTCCATATAAACAACAAACTGCTGGGCACTTTGGGACCTGAAATCCAATATGCTGAAGAAAACTTGACTATGGAATACCTTGTCCTAGTGACACCTAATTGGATTTCAGTGCCTGAACACTGGCAAAACACTTAGTTCATCACATTTGACAGTCTTGTCAGTTCAGAATCTGGAAATACTGGTGAAGGCATGACAATGTAGAAACCCAGAGCTGAATGGCATCTAAAGGGTCAAGTTCAAGTTCTTCATTTTGTATGAGCAAAATGCAGCCCAGAGAGCTTCCCTAACTTATCTAAGATGGTACAGTATTTGCACTTCTCAGGGCACAGGGAACCATGTTCATCATGAGTCTGGGACTGTTTTGATGACATGTGATGAGTGGCAATCATGTGGACAGCAATCCACAGTCAGATGGGCTAATCAAGCACAGATGGGAGAGAACATGGTGAGGCTTTAGTGGGGTGCGGTTCAGTACTTCTAGATATATATTTCAAAAACTCCTGATTGATAGAATCATAAAATTCTGTACTTTAACCTGACATCATACAGTAACCCCGAAAAGGAAGGACAAGGGTACAAAGTGCCATTTTTAACTTTAAAGTATCTTTTGAATGTGAAGTTTTTCAAATTAAAATGGGTGTTTTTTGTTTTTAGTTTCTAAGACAATGCACTGTATTCATAGTCCTGCCTAAAACACCTTTACAAAGTGAGTTATTAGGAACAGAGTCCATTTATCTTTCATGAATTACGGGTGGAATTGCTACTGGGATTTGGATTTAGATGTCTTTCCAGGAAATGTAGGGACTCTAATCCTGATCATTAAGCCACCCCTAATAGCTCTTGGCCTGATTTCCATTGCACTATTATTATTTTTAAATATTTAACTTATCAGCTAAGCTGAGCTGCTATGGAAGGTGAGGGGGGATAAACACATTATGTTAGTGGAGTATCAAAGAAGTTTTATTTAGATTAACTCATTTTTAATGAAGTTTGTACACATAACAATTTATGCTCAAGAAATTGCAATCGACTATATTTCCATGGTGTTTTTCTTAAAGGGAAATGTTTCCTTTGAGCTCATTTCCATCTCTTTTCAGTACTTCTATTTTGGTGCCAGGATATTGATGTCTATTAACTAGAAAGGTAAATCACCAGTATAAATATGTTGGAGGTATTCCTAAAGGCAGAACCTTGATTTTTTTCTTTTTTTTTCAGATGTAAAGATGACAATAAGTTCTTGGGAGAAACCAGCTATTAGCTACCTGCTGAGTTTATTTGCACATGTCCTTCTCTGTTATTTTCAGGCATCTAAAATTAATTTGTTGCTAGATTACTTTTTTTGTATATATTATTATATTGAATAATATGAGATTTGAGGGAAAAAAGAGGGCAATTCTAAAGCATTATTTTAGGTCATTCAGCCTCTAATCTTTTCTAGGGCTCTTTTGCATGTAAAGTGTCTATTTATTAAGTTATGGAAATTGGAGCCCATCTCCTGGTTTCTAAAAACAATTATTATTTTTGTCTGTGTACTAGAGGTGTTTACGCCTTCTCCTTTTTCTATTATAATGCCTTCTCTTATTATTATATTGAATGTTCTGCTCTCAGACTGAAAATGTCTGTTTTCAGTTCTTGCTTTTATTTTTGTATACTTCATTTTCTCAGGTACTTATGCTTGGGTAAGTCTTTTTTGATTTGTCCTACCTCAGTTAAAAGATTTTTTTCTGCTTTCCTCTCTGAGATTGGTTCTTTTACTAAAGATACTATATATAGTATATTAACATACTGTTTTGACCCCATTATAAATATCTTTACCTTTTAATTTTTCAAACATACATGTCTATATAATTTTATGATTTTATGTTATAAAAATGCTTTTTAAGAAATGCTGGCTATTGGTAAACGCATTCAGTTACAATAGATTTTTTTTCCTATCTGCCCATTTTGGTATTTGGATGGATTAAGAGGCAAGATCTATTAGGCTTGGCATCTAAGACCACAAACTAAATACAGCTTTTTTTTTTTTCTCTTTTTGGAGTGGTAATGGTGTCTCTGGTAGAAAAAATGGAAGAATGTGGCTATAATGACTGCCTTTGATTTTGTTATTTCTTGCTATTACCTTGAAATAAGCACTCATTCCTTCACTATTTAACTATCAAAACAGACTTCTCAATAATTATACTTTTTTCTCTATTTCAGATTCAGTTCATTCAGTATAGTGTTATTAAATTACTTATCTGAAAATACTCCTTTGTAGATGCTGTTTCTCTTTATAGATGCTATTCCTCTGGTCTAGCCTTCATTGATTTCACATTGCTTATAGAAAAAAATATTCAAAATATTTTGCTTGGCATTCAGAAACTTGCAAAATGAAGCTCTATTGTATTCTACCATTATCCTTCTGGATATAGCAGTGTGAAAAGCACTGGCTTTAGAGATCATCTTATGAATTTGAGCACTTAATTTTTCTAAGATTCAGTTTCCTCAGTGCTAAGTGGGAAAAAATAGTAGTACTCATCTCATAGGATTGTTGAATACTAAATGTGTTAGGTAATATCAAAGGTTCTAGAGTGGAAACAAAAAATACTCAATGTAGGTTACTTTTAAAACATTTTATCAATTTGTTGGCCTAAGGTTTCTCCTATGTTATCCCACTCGAGATCCTATCCAAGTGAAAACATTTCTATTGTACAAAATAGTGATACATTCCTTCTGTGAACTTAGAGCAGTTATAAATTGGGGTGAATTCTTTGTTAATGTTATATTCATTCTAGTTGTTAGTACAAGATTCAGATATGTAAGTTTTGCTTCTTCACGACACCAATAGATGTTGCACATCTGTTGCATTCAAGGAACGGTAGTAGATACCTATTGCAGATTTAGCTCATTCTAGTACAAGCTATTCTTCTGACCTGGTCCTCATTGCTTGGAGAAGAAAAATATTCTAGTAGATACTGGAGAACCTTAAATGTTCAACAAATACTTGCTGTTAATAAGTTTTACCAAAGTAGACAAAAAAACCTGCAGTGGAGTTAGTTGTAACAATACACCTTGATCTTATTCCTTTAATTCCTCTGACTGTCCTGTGTGGAGTTAAGTATCTTGAGACTAGAGCACAATGAGTAAAACAAAACTGAACTTTTGTTTAAAAAGTAAGTGAGTTCATTTTATACCATTAGGTAAAAATCAGAAGAAAATATGCCAAATACAAAATAATAATTATCCCTGAGTGAAGTGGAGTGTCAAGGAGATAGAAATTCTTACTTCTTATTTTATGTAATACAGATAAAAAGGAATACAATTATTTTGAACCAAGCATTTATATTTTATTATTTTTTTAAAAAAAGCATGTGTGTGGATGTGTGTATAGAGGTCTGCAGAAAGGCTAAATGTCTCTGTCCAAGGTGAAAACAACGTTTAAGAATTTGTTTCAGTTCCAACATATAAAAAGTTTAGAAATCATTATTCCTACATTCACAGTAAGAAATGTCTTGAACAATTTTATAATCAATGACTTTTCTTAGAAATTTGAGGTGATAGGACAAACCACTATTGTGAAAACTAGAGTTTCAGAAAAATACAGCTTGTGTTAGTCAATTTCCTATGACTATAACTTAATAGCTGAGGTTGTATAAATTTATTTGGCTCACAGTTTCGATAGTTTATGGGTATAGTCCCACTATCAACTTGGCTTTGTTGAGGATCACATGCAGATGTCATTTCAGCAGCAAGGACATGGGTGCTGGGAGAGACCACATGGTCAGATAGAAAACCAAAGAGAGATGGGGTCCCACATGCCTTTCAAGGACATGCTCACACTTGATCTAAGAACATCCCACTAGGCCCTACTTTTTACAGGTTCCATATGACCTTCCAATACTGTCACCATGGGGATCAAGATTCCAACATATGAATCTCTGTGATCCAACATATGAAATGCTCAAACCATGTCAAAATCACAGCATCTCTGAAATCAGCTCACTAGCAGTGGAAGTCATTAGAGCCAGTAACAGGTACGAAACACCTAAATGTTCTTATTCCCAGATGCATCACACCATCACTAGATTTCAACAAATAGTTAAAGGGTAAGGTAGAAGGAGAGTATGAAGACACAAAGTAGAATTATATATGACATGGAGTATGGAATTATCAGACAGAAATTAAAATGATGGTAAACAATATGTTAAGGCTTTAATGCAAAAAAGTATATACTATTGAAGAATGGCTGGGAAATATAAACAAAAAGGTGAAAACTTGAGAATGAATCAAAAGGAAGTGCTAGAAGAAAAATGTAACAAAATAAAGAGCACCATGGATGGATTCATCAGGAGACTGGACACGGCCATGGAAAGAACCAATGGGCTTAAACATATGTCAAAACAAACTTTTCATACTACTGAGAAAAAAAAGAATGAGTAAAATGAAACCAAATATCAAATATTGGTGCAATAATTACAAAGGGTGTAATATGCATGCAGTGGGAACACAAGAATGAGAAAAAAGAAGCATAAGAAATATTTGAAGAAACAATTGCTAAGAACTTTTTGAAATTAATGAATGACAACAAACTATATAGATCCAGGAAGCAAATATCAAGCAGAATATATATTAACAAAACAAACAAACAGAAACTGACAACTGCAGAAACCAAAGACAATATTAAAAGAAACCAGAGGGGAAAAGCACCTTACTTAAGCAGGAAAAGCAGGAAAATTGTATAGGGCCTCTCTTTAGGAACCAAATAAGAAAGAAGATAGGGTAGTGGAATACTTAATGTAATAAAGAAATAAATTTAATGTGTTAAACATTTAAGGTATTAATGCACTAATGCACCTAGAATCTAGAATCATGCCCCCAATAAAATGATGATCATTTAAAACTAGAGATGCACTAATTATAAAAGATAGTCTCAACAAATGAACACATATATGATCCAACAGCAAAAAGCAAAAACAAACAAAATACCCAGACCTAGACCATAACACAAGTTGGTGAGGATAAGAAAAAATTGGAACTTTGTACATTTTGTGTGGCATTGTCTAATGGTACCACTGCTATGGAAAATAATATGGGGTGTTATTTAAAAGTTAAAAGTGGAATGTTTAATATGAACCAGAACCTTCACCTCTGGACATGCACTCAAAAAAATTAAAAGGGGAGGCTGGAAGAGATACTTTCACAACCCTGGTCATAGTGCCAATATTCACAGTAGACAAGAAGAAGCAACCTGTATGTCCATATACAGACAACGGAATATAATTCAGCCTTAAATAGGAAGAAAATCCTCACATGGTATTACACGGATAAACCTTCAGGATAGCATGGTAGCTTAATTAAGAATTAAGAAAGCTAAATAAAATAAATTACTATGTTATTCCACTTTTAGGAAGACTCTAAAGGAGCCAATCCTATAGAAACAGAAAACACAATAGTACATATGAGGGGATAGAGCAGGAAGCTGAGGAAAAGAGGACTTGTTTCATAGGCGAAGAGTTTTACACCAATAAGATTTACACAAAGAAAAATTTGTGGAGATTTCTTTGACAACAATGTGAATACCGTTAGCACTACTAACCTGGACCCTAAAAGTGGCTAAAATCTTCATTTTATATTAGAACGAATGTCTTGGTTGCGACCATGTACTGCACATCTGCAAGATGATGTCGTTAGTAGAAACTGCATAAAGGGCGCATGGGATCTCTAGCATTTTGTCATATAACTTCATCTGGATCTACAATTATCTCAATAAAACTTAAAGGAAAAACAGACATATTGAGTTTTTTTTATATTCCACTTTACACTTCGGTAAATAAAAATATTTTTACACTTCTCCAATTTCCTCTTTATATCATCTTTTTGGCAAGTGATGCTATGTTGATTTTACAGATGACAAAACAGAACGAAGATCCTCTGCCTCAAAGGCTGAGCTCATTTCTGCTGCTGTGATGTATCTGAGTAAGGTGACCTTAGCACCTTTTTTAATAGAAAAGGAACTTTTTTTAATAGAAAAGGAATGTTGTTTTTAATCTTCCTTTTTCAGAAGGTTCATCAATGACAGTTCATAGCCCAGAAAACTGTCTAGCAACCCAGTCCCCAAAACTGTACAGTGTTTAACTGGACTTTCTTACAATTTTGAAATTTATTTATTTTTATTTTTTATTTTCAGTTGTGCATGGACTCAATATCTTTATTTCATTTATTTTGTTTTTGTGTGATGCTGAGGATTGGACCCAGTGCCTCACACATACTAGGCAAGAACTCTACCACTGAGCTACAACCCCAGCCCCACAATTTTTAAATTAAAAGATTTCAATTAAGGTCTTAAAAAGACATACCCTAAGACTATCATTTTTTTTCCTTTAAGGAAATTCCTTCATTTTCCCAGTTTAAAATATGTTATGAACCATTAGCAAGGATTAGATTTTTCTAAATACTTTACTTGAATCTATCAGTATGATCATAGTATTTATTTTTCAGTTAATATAATTAATTATATAGATTTTTAAAGGTTTATTTTATTATTATTATTTTTTAATTTATTTATTTTGATTCTTTGTACACAAATGGAGTACAGCTATTGTTTCTCTGGTTGTACACAAAGTAGAGTCACACCACCTGTGCATTCATACATGTACACAGGGCAATGATGTCTGTCACATTCTGTTATTATTATTACCCCCCCACCCTGACCCCACCCCTCCCTTCCCTCTATGCAATCTATCCTTCCTCCATTCTTGCCTCCCTTCCACCCTGCATTATGCATCATCATACACTTATCAGAGAGATCATTCGGCCTTTGGATTTTGGGATTGGCTAATCTCGTTTAGCATGACAGTCTCCAACATCATCCATTTACCTACAAATGCCATAATTTTATTCTTCTTTATGACTGAGTAATATTCCATTGTGTATATATACCACAGTTTCTTTACACATTCATCTATTGAAGGGCATCTAGGTTGGTTCCACGATCTAGCTATTGTGAATTGAGCAGCTATTGAACATTGATGTGGCTGCATCACTGTAGTAAACTGATTTTAAGTCCTTTGGGTATAGGCCAAGGAGTGGGATAGCTAGGTCAAATGGTGGCTCCTTTCCAAGTTTTCTAAGGAATCTCCACACTGCTTTCCAGAGGGACTACCCCAACTTGCAATCCCACCAGCAATGTATGAGTGTACCCTTTTCCCCACATCCTCACCAACACCTGTTGTTGCCTGTATTCTTAATAAAAAGACATTCTAATTGGGGTAAGATGAAATCTTAAGGTGGTTTTGATTTGCATTTCTCTTATAACAAGGGATGTTGAACATTTTTTCATAAATCTGTTGATTGCTTGTAGATCTTCCTCTGTAAAGTGTCTCTTCATTTCCTTGGCCCATTTATTGATTGGGTTATTAGTGTGCTTGGTGTAAAGATTTTTGAGTACTTTGTAGATTCTGGAGATTAGTGCTCTATCTGAAGTGTGTGTAGCAAAGATTTTCTCCCACTCTGAAGGCTCTCTCTTCACATTGCACATCAGACTTTCATTTCCAGAATAAATCTCATTTTCATTTTAATACATTATTCTCTTAAAATACTCTGCATTTGATTTGAGAGATTGGTTGGCAGTTTTTCTTGTGATGTTTTCTGGTTTATAATTAAGCCCTCAAAAATTTTTCAACATCACTTTTTTGTATATTTTGGAAAAATTTGCAAATAGGTGTATTACTTCTCCCTTAAAATAAGATTTTCGGGATAGGAAATTTCTTTGTTAAAAAAGATTCAAGTTCTCCAATAGATATTAGACAATCAATGTGCTTGTCTCTATATTGAAACTATAATGCTGAATTTATTAACATACCATAAAATATCCTCGTTTTTATGTTATGAGTATATAATTAGTCTCCTCCCTTTATTATCTCCTAAGAACGATAATTTGTTTTCCTTCTTTTGTATTGATCAGTATCCCTAGGACTTTATTAATTTTTAAATACTCAGCTAAATTTAAACCTTTTAATTTTTATAGTACAAATTTGCTATTTTAATTTTATTGATTTTAAAATTCATTCCTTAATTTCAGTTTGTAGTTCTTATTTTAATGTCCTTGAGATGAAAACCTACATATTAATTCTAAGCTTTTCTTTTTCGCCAACATGATTTTTCAATATATCCATTTCCTTTAAGCCCTTTTCACCAACATTCCACAATTTGTTAACTTGTAATATGTTCATTTTTTCCATTTCAAAATATCACCAAATTTCTCTTTTCATTTCTTCTGTGACATATAGCCATATTTATCTCCTTGAAATCGTCTTACTTTAAATAAATTGTTTACCAATGTATGGGTATATAAGATTTTCAATATTCATTTTTTTCTTCTATATTTTTTCATCATATTGCTTCTAGCCTGTCCTTGCCCTTCTGTTTAAAATTTATCTCTTCTAAGGAGAACACATTTGTTTAATTCTGTTTTCTTCTTCTTTACTAGTGTCCAACATTCTTGGGCTCTTATTTGGGGTAGGTAGTCTAATTAAGGTTGGTTTGATTACTGATGTAGTCTATGGTCCCATTACATTTTGTTCTTTTGGATTTTTTTCCTTATAAAAATAATCAGGTGTTTATATTATCCTATTTTTCCATTGATTATTATTCTGTCATTTCACCTTCTTGTACTTTATTTTAATCTTCTTTTAGTGGTTATTCTGAAAGCTACAACCTATATTCTTATCAAATTATATAATAATATAAATTATTATTTTACCATTTTCCTGATAATGAAACAAATTAAAAACTGAAATTTTATATAGCCTGGCTTCCTGATGTACTATTATTGTCAATTCATTTACTTCTATACATAAGATTTCAGAAGACAGCACAATTAGGATATTGTATGCTGAACATTAATTTATATTTATACCATTTCAGGTGTTAATTGCTTCTCATGTTTTCTTTGCTTTAGGGCCCCTGCCCCCTTGCCACTGCCCCCCCCCACTCCCTACCTACATGTCAATGCAGGGCAGCTGGTAAAAAATTTCCTGAGTCCTTATCTGAACAAAGGCCTTTGCTGCATCCTTATTGCTGATGGGTATAGGATTAGACTGGCAGACTCTCTTTCCCAGCTCCCATTATGTACTTCTTCTTTTTCTTTTTCAATTTATTTTTTATTTTGTTTTTACTTTTATTTATTTTTTTATTATCTATTTTACAGTGATAAATATTTTTAAATTTTTTCATACATATATATAGGGTAATAATGTCTGTCTCAATCTACCATCCTTCCTATCTCCACCCACCACACCCCTCCCCTCACTAACCTCTGTACATTCTAAATTTCCTTCATTCTTTCCTATAACTCCCCACTATGGATCAGCACCAGCTTATCAGAAAAAACAATCTGCCTTTGGCTTTTTGGGCTTGGTTTATTTCAATCAGCAAGATATTCTCCAGTTTCATTCATTCACCTGCAAATGCCATAATTCCATTCTTCTTTAAGGTTAAGTAATATTCCATTGCGTATATGTACCACATTTTCTTTTTCCATTCACTGTCGAAAGGCGTCTAAATTGGTTCCATAGTTTTGCTATTGTGAATTCAGCTGCTGTAGACATTGATGTGAATTCATCACTGTAATATGCTGACTTTAGGTCCTTTGGGTATAAACCAACGCATGGGATAGCTGGGTCAAATGGTGGTTCCATTCCAAGTTTTCTGAGGAATCTCCACACTGCTTTCCAAAGTGATTGTGCTAATCTGCAGTCCCACCAACAATGGATGAGTGTATCTTTCTCCCCACATCTTTGCCAACACTTATTATTGCTTGTATTTTTTGATAATCATCATTCTGACTGGAGTGAGATGAAATTTTAGAGCAGTTTGACTTGTATTTCTTTAATTGAATCATGATTTTTTTCATATGTTTGTTGATTGACTGCATGTCTTCTGTGAAGTGTCTGATCATTTCCTTACCCCATTTATTGATTGGATTACTTGTATTTTTGTGATTTTTGAGTTCTTTATGTATCTTGGAGATTAGCCCTCTATCTGAGGTATATGTGGTAAAGATTTTCTCCCATTCTGTAGGCTCTCTCTTCACATTACTAATTGTTTCCTTTGCTGAGAAGAAGCTTCTTAGTTTGAATCCATCCCATTTCTTGATTCTTAATTTTACTTCTCATGCTTTAGGAGTCTTCTTCAGGAAGTCAGGCCTGAAGCCAACATGGTGAAGATTTGGGCCTACATTTTCTTCTATTAGATACAAGATCTTCATTTTAGTTGCCTAAATCTTTGATCCATTTTGTGTTGATTTTTGTGCAAAGTTATAGATAGAGGTTTAATTTCATTTTGTTACTTATGGATTTCCAGTTTTCCCAGCACCATTTGCTGAATAGGCTGTCTTTTCTCCAATGTATATTTTTGGCACTCTTCTCCAGTATGGAATAACCATATTTATGTGAGTTTGTCTCTGTGTCTTCTATTTTGTAGAATTGGTCTACATGTCTATTTGGGTGCCAATACCAGGCCATTTTTTGTTATTATTGCTCTGTAGTGTAGTTTAAGGTCTGGTGGTGTGATGCCTCCTGCTTCACTCTTCTTGCTAAGGATTGCCTTGGTTATACTGGATTTATTATTTTTCCAACTGAAATTTCATAACTGCTTTGTGTAGTTCTATGAGAAACATCACTGGGATTTTAATAGGAATTGCATTGAATCTGTATAACACTTTTGGTAGTATGGTAGTATGGCCATTTTGACAATATTAATTCTGCCTATCCATGAGCATGGGAGATTTTTCCAACTTCTGAGGTCCTTCAATTTCTTTCTTTAGTGTTCTGTGGTTTTCATTGTAGAGGTCTTTCACCTCTTTTGTTAGGTTGATTCCCAAGTTTTTTTTTCTTTTTTTTCTTTTTTTTGAGGATATTTTGCATGGGGTAGTTTCCTAATTTCTCTTGCAGTGGATTCATCTCATGTATAGAAATGCATTTGATTTATGGGTATTGATTTTATATCCTACTACTTTGCTGAATTCATTTATGAGTTCTAGAAATTTTCTGGTGGAATTTTTTGGATCTTCTAAATATAGAATCATGTCGTCAGAACATAGTGATAGTTTGAGTTCTTCTTTTCCTATTCATATCCTTTTAATTTATTTGGTCTGTCTGATTGCTCTGGCTAGGGTTTCAAGGACAATGTTGAATAGAAATGGCAGAAGAGGGCATCCTTGTCTTGATCCAGTTTTTAGGAGGAGTGCTTATGGGCTTTGCATAAATAGCCTTTACAATGTTGAGATATGTTCCTACTAACCCTAGTTTTTCTAGTGTTTTGAACATGAAGAGATGGTGTATTTTGTCCAATGCTTTCTCTGCATCTATTGAGATAATCATGTGATTCTTGGTTTTAAGTGTAGTGATTCAATATATTACATTTATTGAGTTCTGTATGTTGACCTAAGCTTGCATTCCAGGGATGAACTCTACTTGATCATGGTGCACTATCTTTCCAATATAGCTTTGTATGCAATTTTCCTGAATTTTATTGAGAATTTTTACATCTATTTTCATGAGGACTATTGGTCTGAAGTTTTCTTTCCCTGGTGTGTCTTTGGCTTTGGTATAATTGTGATACTAGTCTCATATAATGAGTTTGGAAGAGTTCCCTCTTTTTCAATTTCATGGAATAATTTGAGGAGTATTGGTGTTAATTCTTCTTTGAAGGTCTTGTAGAACTTGGCTGAGAATCTATCTGATCCTTGGCTTTTCTTGATTGGTAAACTTTTGATGACATCTTCTATTTCATTGTTTGAAATCAATCTATTTAAACTGTGTATGCCCTCCTGCATCAGTTTTGATTGATCATTATGACTCTAAGAATTTGTCTTCAAGTTTTTCTATTTTTTTGAGTATAAATTTTCAAATCGTTTCTAATTATCTTCTGTCTTTCAGTAGTATCCATGGTGATATTTCCTTTTACATCATGAATCTTAGTAATTTGAGTTTTTGCTCTCTCTCTTTGTTAGTATGGCTAAGGGTTAATCAATTTTATTTATTTTTTTCAAAGAATGAACTTTTTGTTTTGTCAATTTTTTGAATTATTTCTTTTGTTTCAATTTCATTGATTTCATCTCTAATTTTAACTATTTCCTGTCTTCTGCTGCTTTTGGTGTTGATCTGCTCTTCTTTTTCTAGGGCTTTGAGATGTATGTTAGGTCATTTAATTGTTGACTTTCTACTCTTTTAATGTATGAGCTCAATGCAATGAACTTTCCACTTAGCACTGCCTTCCTGGTGTCCCAGAGACTTTTTAAAAAATTTTTTTACAGACTTAATTTTCATTCATTGTGCACAAATGGGTACATCTTTTCATTTTTATAGTTGTGCATGATATAGATTCATACCATTCATGTAATCGTACATGTCCATGGGGTAATGATGTCTGTCTCATTCCACCATTTTTTGTATCTCTGCCCCTCCCCCTCTTATTTAACTCTACATAATCTAAAGTTCCTCCATTCTTCTCTCACCCCCATGCCCCCAACTCAATTAGATATCATCATCCACTTATCATGGAAAATATCCGGCCTTTGGTTTTTTGGGATTGGCTTATTTCACTTAGCATGATATTCTCCAATTCCATCCATTTATCTGCAAATGTCATAATATTATTCTTCTTTATGACTGGATTGCATTCCATTGTGTATATATACCACAGTTTCTTTATCCATTCATCTGTTGAAGGGCATCTAGATTGGCTCCACAGTCTAGCTGTTGTGAAATGTGCAATGTTTATCTGCTATAAATATTGATGTGACTGTGTATGTAGTATGATGATTTACTGTAGTATGCTAAATTTAAGTCCTTTGGGTATAATTTGAAAAGAGAGCCTGCAGAGTGGGAGAAATTCTTTTCCACATGCACTTCAGAGAGAGCACTAATCTCAAAAATTTATAAAGAACTCACAAAACTTTACACCAAAAATACAAATAACCCAATCAACAAATGGGCCAAAGATCTGGACAGATACTTCACAGAAGAAGATATACAGGTAATTAATAAATATATGAAAAAGTATTTAACATCTCTAGTAATTAGGTAAATGCAAATTAAAACAACTCTACGATTTCATCATACTCCAGCCAAGCTCCAGTCTTCCCCGCCACTGTGCGGCGTCTCCTGGGCCGTCTGGCCTGGAGGGGCTGGAGTCTCTGGCTCCGGCAGCTGCCTCTGACAGAAGCATTGATCATTCCCAAACTGGAGGAAGTGGAACAGCAGCTTTCTTGGGTCACCACTTGATCAAGCACCTCTCAAACATCAGGTGAGTTACTGGAAACCTGCAGGGACAATCTAAGTCTTTACAGGAAAATTGCATTCCCTCTGATTCACACTACTAGAGGGGAGGATACATGAGCAACATGAGAAAACACAGGAAGAAAGTGTCCCAAACAAATCTAGATGATATATCAATAGAACCCAAAGACAGCATGGTAGAAGGAATGACAGAAAGGGAGTTCAGAATGTTCATAATTAAAATGATCCAAGAAAAGAATGATGGGACGAGAGACCAGATTCAGGCTATGAATAATCAGCTAATAGAGCAATTGCAGGAAGCAAAAAATCATTTCAATAAAGAGATAGAAGTTCTGAGAAAAAAAAACCAAAACAGAAAGCCTTGAAGGAAACAAGGAAATGAAGGAAACAATCAACCAAGTTAAAAACTCAAAAGAAAGCATAATTAACAGAATAGATCACTTGGAAGACAGAACCTCAGACAATGAAGACAAAATATTTAATCGTGAAAACAAAGTCGAAAAAGCAGTGATGATGGTTAGGAATCATGAACGAAACCTCCAAGAAATATGGGACATCATGAAAAGACCAAATTTAAGAGTTATTGGGATTGAGGAAGGCACAGAGATACAAACCAAGGGAACGAATAACCTGTTCAATGAAATAATATCAGAAAATTTCCCAAATATGACGAATGAGATGGAAAATCAATTACAAGAGGCTTACAGGACACCAAACACAGAGAATTACAACAGATCCACACCAAAGCACATTATAATGAAAATACCTAACATACAAAACAAAGATAGAATTTTAAAGGCTGCAAGAGAAAAGCATCAGATTACCTACAGGGGGAAGCCAATACGGATATCAGCAGATTTCTCAACCCAAACCCTAAAAGCAAGAAGGGCCTAGAACAACATATTTCAAGCTCTGAAAAAAAACGGATGCCAACCAAGAATCTTATACCCAGCAAAACTTACCTTCAGATTTGATGACAAAATAAAATCCTTCCATGATAAAAAAAAATTAAAGAATTCACAAAGAAAAAGCCTGCCCTACAGAACATGCTC
>JAJEJO010004284.1:61609-93566 GCA_020662805.1 Glaucomys volans | reverse complement strand
TTTTATTAAGAATACAGGCAACAACAGGTGTTGGTGAGGATGTGGGGAAAAGGGTACACTCATACATTGCTGTCGGGAATGCAAGATGGTGCAGCCACTCTGGAAAGCAGTGTGGAGATTCCTTAGAAAACTTGGAATGGATCCACCATTTGACCCAGCTATCCCACTCCTTGGCCTACACCCAAAGGACTTAAAATCAGATTACTACAGTGATGCAGCCACATCAATGTTCATAACTGCTCAATTCACAATAGCTAGATTGTGGAACCAACCTATATGCCCTTCAATAGATGAATGTGTAAAGAAACTGTGGTATATATACACAATAGAATATACTCAGCCATAAAGAAGAATAAAATTATGGCATTTGTAGGTAAATGGATGATGTTGGAGACTGTTATGCTAAGTGAGATCACCCAATCCCAAAAGTCCAAAGGCAGAATGGTCTCTCCGATAAAGGAATGATGATGCAGAATGCAGGGGGGGGGGTGGCAAGAATGGAGGAAGGATAGATAGCATAGAGGGAAGGGAGGGGTGGATTTGGGGTTGGAGGGGTAAGAATATTAACAGAATGTGTGACAGACATCATTGCCCTGTGTACATGTATGAATGCACAGATGGTGTGATTCTACTTTATGTACAACCAGAGAAACAATAGTTGTACTCCATTTGTGCTCAATGAATCAATTAGCAAATAAAAAAAAAAAAAGAACACAAACATTAATAGATGTTGGTGTGACTGTGTGGAAAAAGGCACACTTTTACATTGCTGGTGGAGTTGCAAATTGGTAAAGCCACTCTGGAATGTCGTGTGGAGATTCCTCAGAAAACTTGGAATGGACCCACCTTTTGACCCAATTATCCTACTCCATGCTTTATACCCAAGGGACTTAAAATTAGCACACTACAGTAACACAGTCACATCAATGTTTATAGCAGATATTTTGATATGTTGAATCAGTGTTCTCATTTACCTGTAAGCATTTTTTAATTTCCTCTTTGATTTCTTCCTTTATCCATTCATCATTCAATAGCATGTCATTTATTCTGCAGGTGTTGGAGTAGTCTGTATTTTTGTAAATTTTATCATTGATTTCAAATTTCAATGCAGGGCAGTTTTTCTATTTTTTTGTATTTGCTGAGAGTTGCTTTGTGGCATCACATATGGTCTACTTTAAAGAATGATCTATGTGCTGCTTTGAAGAAAGTGTATTCATTCAATTATGGATGAAATACTCTATATATGTCTGTTAAGTCTAAATCATTGATTTTATCATTTAATTCTATAGTTTCCTTGTTTAGTTTTTGTTTGGAAGATCTATCCTGTGGTGAGAGAGGCATGTTAAAGTCACCCATATAATATTGTGTTGTGGTCTATTTGATTCTTGAAATTGAGAAGGGTTTGTTTGATGTGCATAGATGCTCATTTGGGGCATATATATTTACAATTGTTATATCTTGTTGATGTATGATTCCCTTAAGCAGTATGAAATGTCCTTCTTTGTCTCTTCTGACTAACTTTGATTTGAAGTTCACTTTGTCTGATATGAGAATGGAAAGCCCTGCTGTTTACACAGTCCTTGTGAGTGATAAATTTTATCCCAACTGTTCACCTTCAGTCTGCGGATGTCTTTTTCAAGTGGGTGAGTCTCTTGAGGATAGCGTATAGTTGGGTCTTTTTTTTTTTCTTTAATCCCACCTGCCAGTCTATGCCTTTTGATTGATGAGTTTAGGCCATTAACATTCAGGGTTATTATTGAGATATGATTTGTATTCCCTGTCACTATGGTTTTGGTTTTTAACTTGACTTAATTTCTCCTTTGATTGACCTTTCTTTTAGTGTAGTTCCTGCCTTTGCTTGTTTTCCTTGTATTTGTTCATTTGTTTTTTCATTTCCTCCTCATGAAATATTTTGCTGAGAATGTTCTGTAGTGCAGGTTTTCTAGTTGTAAATTATTTTAACTTGTTTATCATGGAAGGTTTTTCTTTCATCTTCAAATATGAAGCTTAATATTGCTGAATATACAATTCTCAGTTGGCATCCATTTTATTTCAGAGCTTGATATATGTTATTCTAGGGCTGCCTGGCATTGAGGGTCTGGGTTGAGAAATCAGCTGAGATCCAAATTGGTTTTCCCTTATAGGTAATTTGATTTTTTTTCTCACAACCTTTACAATTCTATCCTTATTCTCTATGTTAGTCATTCCCATTATAATGTGCCTTGTGTGGGTGTGCTATAATTTTGTACATTTGGGGTCCTATGAACCTCTTGTATTTGATTTTCCAGAAGAGCTAAAGTAATTCTTACCAAGAAGAGTGAAGCAGGAGGTATCACAATACCAGACCTTAAACTATACTACAAAGCAATAGTAACAAAAATGGCAAGGTATTGGCACCAAAATAGGCATGTAAATCAATGATACAGAATAGTGGACACAGAGACAAACCCACATAAATACTGTTTTCTTATACTAGACAAAGGCGCCAAAAGCATATAATGGAGAAAAGATAGCCTCTTCAACAAATGGTGCTGGAAAAACTGGAAATATGCAGCAAAATGAAACTAAACTCCTATCTCTCACCCTGCACAAAACTCAACTCAAAATGGATCTAAGACCTAGGAATTAGACCAGAGACCCTGCATCTAAAAGGTAGGTCCAAATCTTCATCATATCAGTCTAGGACCAGACTTCCTTAACATGACTGCCAAAGCACAAGAAATAAAAGCAGGAATCAATAGACTTGGGAAGTTTTCTAATATTATGTCATTGAAAAGATTTTGAATTCCTTTGGTTTGTATCTCCACGCCTTTATCTATTCCATTAAATCTTAAATTTGGCCTTTTCATGTCATTCCATATTTCTTGGAAGTTGTGTTCATGGTTTTTTACCATCTTCTCTTTGTGGTCATTTTTATTTTCAAGATTATATAGTTTGTCTTCATTGTCTGAGGTTCTGTCTTCCAAGTCATCTAGTCTGTTGGTGATACTTTCCATTGAATTTTTAATTTGGCTGTTTCCTTCATTTTGAGGATTTCTGCTTGATTCCTTTTTATAATCTCCGCCTCTTTATTGAAGTGATCTTTCACTTCCTGTATTTTATCTCTAATACCATTCTTTATTTCAAAGATCAGTCTATGTATTTTCTAAACTCCATCTCTGATATTTCTTCTACTGTGTTGTCTATGGATTCTGTTGTTGGGACATCTTGGTTTGTTTGAGGCACTTTGTTCCCTTGTTTTTTTTTTGTTTTTTTTTTTTTTCATATTGTCTGTGTGTCTGCTCATCTGAAAAATTGAATGAATGCTTCTGTTGGCCTCAAAAAATTTTCTCAGCTTCCCTTCTACACCAATAGGTGGGATTGTCTGAAGTTTGATGTTATCTCCAGTCCCGTGTGTGCTGGACCAGTTGGCTGGGTAAGCTGATACCAAGATGCCCTCACACCCTCTTACAGTCTTCCCACCCATTTTACCTGGACCCTTCTGTCCCCTTCAGGACTCACTGAGCTGGAGAAAGACAAGTTTTCTTCAGTTCCTTCAGCCTTTGGTCTCCCCAGGGAACTGCCCCTGGTCTCAGGCTTTCCAGAGGCTTCCCAGACCCTGACTGACCCACAAAAACCCAGTTGCAATGTCATGGACCTGGGCTTCAGCTTCCCCAGACCCTCAGGTGCAACCAGACCTGTTGGTATTCCAATATATCTCCAGGCCCTGGCCTAAGTCCCCAGACTATGGTGGCAATGCCTCAAGATGGTGGTGGCTGCTATGGCAAACCTGCAGGGCCTGGCTGTTGTCCCCAAATGGTGACAGTCACTTGTAACCCACTGTAGTGGCTGCCATCTGGCTGCCTCTTTGCAGGGTCATTCCTTTGTGTGAATGCATGCCTGGTGGTCTCTCTGCAAGTTGAAAGGGCATTGAGATCCTGGGACAGCAGGAAGATAGGGTCCATTATCACAATACCCGCAGGTTTGGTTACCAACCTTTGGCATTGCCATCTCAGTCTTTGGATTCAGGTCAGGTCCTGGATATATATAGGGGAACCTGCAGGTCTGGTTGCACATGAAGTGTTTCTGCAGGTACTGTGACAATGGACTTCCAGACAACAGTGAGCAGCAGGTGATCTGCTGGTGGTCTATGGGTAGTCTGCAGGCTTATGGCTAGGATCAGAGGGTGAGTCATGGGCAGTGGGAGATGGGTCGTTGAAAGGTGAGTGATGGGCAGACAAGAAGCAAACAAATGGGCAAATGTAGATAATAGGTGGCAGTCAGTGAGCAATCTGCACTCAAAAAGCAGGCAAGGGACTGGACTTGTGACTCAGTGGTAGAGTGCTAGCCAAGCATGTGTGAGGCACTGGGTTCAATTCTCAGCACCAGACATAAATAAATGACTAAAAATAAAGCTTTATCAACATCTAAAACGAATATTTTTTAAAAAAAGCAGGCAATATGCTGGCAAAGGATGGGCGATCACAGTGGACAAATGGGCTAAACAGCAGTGGATTGGTAGGCAGCAAGGACTGCCTCACAGAGAAACAGTATTTCCTCTGCTTGAATCCCAAGTTACAGAGCAACAAGGAATGGAGCCTTCCTCTAGTCTGCTCTCTTGGATCCCTCCTCATTTGGTACTTCTAAGATGCTGTTCTGTGTCTTCTGGTTTTCTTCACCCTTGTACAGAACCTAGTTTGACTGCAGTACCTTTGAGGTTAAAATTTGTAATGCTTTTCCACTCCCATGGGCTGCTTGATGTTTTATTTTCCCCTTCTTTGGTTTTTAAGAATTTGCTATGTTGTATTTTTGCATTCATTTTTATTTATTGATATATTTGTATACCTGGGTTTGAACCTAGAGTTGCTTAACTACTGAGCCACATACCCAGCCTTTTTTACATTTTATTTACAGACAGGGTCTTGCTATGTTGCTTAGGACCTCCCTAAGTTGCTGAGCCTGGATTTGAACTTGCCATCCTCCTGTCTCAGCCTCCTGATCCCCTGGGATTACAGGCATGTGCCATGGTGCCTGGTTCAGTTTTCTTTTCTTTTCTTTTCTTTTTTTTTTTTTTTTCATTTTCTCCATCTCTTTTCTTCTTTTTCTTTCTTCTTTCCTATTTATGGTTCTATGTGTTTTTCCTGTTTTGTTTTCTGAGATCTTGAGTATGTGGACTGACATCTTTCAGTAGTTTTAGAAAATTCTTATTCTTTCTTCAAAAACTCCAACCTTATTTTTAAAATTTTCTCCTTATTGAACTTAAATTACATGAAGGTTAAAATTAGACTTTTGTTCAGATGTTTCTTGTGCTATGTTCAGTGTTAGCCATTACTTTTTAATCTTGATGATATACTTCTGTATTTTCTCTTGACCTATCTTGGATTTATTTATTTTTATTTCAAAATATTAAATTAACAACTAGAAATTGTATTTAAGTTAAAGAACATGCTAATTTGACATATGTATAGATTTTTGTATTAATTATCACAATTGAATTAACATATCCATCAAACCCATAATTACCAAATTTATTTGTATGTTGTAAGAACATTAAAATTCTCTTTTTAAAATAAAATTCCAAGTAAACAGTGGAGCATTCTTGTATGTAGTCATTAAATATGTTGTGCACTAGATCCCTTGAACTTATTCAAACAAAATTGGTACAGTTTGACCAGGTTATTTGAGATCTTTTTATTTCTATCTTAAGTGTAGTCATTTATCATTATACAGTGTAGTCTCCTTATCTTGGTTTTACTTTCTGTAGTTTCAGTTACCAATAGCCACCCATAAATCAAAGATATTCATATTTTATTGATTCTTCTAAGAGAAAAAGACTACATGAATTTAACTTTCAGTATGGTATATTGTTTTTTTAATTTGTTCTAATTAGTTATACATGATGGTAGAATGCACTTATGCATTTTGATAAAATCATACATAAATGGAATATAATTTCTCATTTTTCTGATTGTACATATTGTAGGATCACATTGGTCCTCCTGTCAAATAGGTACATGAGATAATAATGTCTGTTTTACTCTACCTCTTCCCCTCCCTTCATTCCCCTCTACCTAATATATGGTAACTCTATTCTTTATTCTTCCATAGCATCTCTCCCCCTTATTGTCAATTAGCATCTGCATTATCAGAGAAAACATTTGGCCTTTGGTTTTGGGGGTATTGTTTTGTTTTATCATTAGTTATTGTTAACTACTCATTGTGTATATGTATAAATTAAGCTTTATCGTAGGTATTAATGTGTATGTAGGGTATGGTATTCTTTGTCACAGGCATACAGAGTATATATAGACCATGGTATTATCTGTGGTTTCAGGCATCCTCTTTCAGGTGGTCATGGAATATGACCCCTGCAGATAAGGGACAACTACTATACCCTCCACTTATTACTGCTTTAGTTGCATCCCATTAGTTTTGATATACTGTGTTTCTGTTTCTGTTTATCTCATGATATAGTTTAATTTCCCTTTTGATTTTTCTTTAACTCATTGATTCTTCTGGAGTGTGTTGTTTAATATTCACACATTTGGTGGTTTGCCAAAGTTCTTCCTGTTCTTTACTTCATTGTGTTCAGAAAAGATATTGATTAATAAGAATGCATATTCCTTACAGTGACATGGAATGTTCTGCATGTCTATTAGACACATTTGGTATATAGTGATTTTTCAAGTCTACTGTTTCCATATTAATTTTCTGTTTGGATGATATATTATTGAAAGGGGGGTATTGAAGTCCCCTACAATTGTCACACTGCTATCTTTTTCTTCCTTCCATTCTGTTAATATTTGATTTATGTATTTTCAATTGTTAGGTCATCTTGATGAATTGTTCCCTTTATCATCACATAGTGATCCTCTTTGTCTCTTGTGATAGATTTTGGCTTCTAGTATAATATTAAAATAACCATGCTTGCTCTCTTTTCATTATCATTTGCATGTGTTATTTTTTTTCATTCCTTCATTTCTTCCTATACGTATCCTTAAGGCTTAAGTGAGTCTTTCGTAGAAAGAATATTGTTGATTATTTTTTAAGCTCATTTATCCACACTCTCTTTTGATTGGAAAATTTAATCCATTCCTTTGCAATTTGGCTCCATTCAATTCCTTGTGTTTTGAGAGCACTGGTCTCAAACTGCCTCCATATGAACCTAGAGGATGATGTGTTCTCTGCCTCTGCAGGAAGGTGCCTGAACTTGGTCTTACTTTGGACCTTGAAATAGTTTTGAAAGTTGGCTGCAGTCTGTCAGCTGTAGCATCAGCTGCCTGCTTGGCAGTTTTTAAATTTTACTATATCCACTTGATTTCATTTTTCATATTTCTGTTCTTTCACAATATTCTTTGATCTATTTTGTTCATCCACTTTTCCATTTTCTTTGATGTATTAATCGTAATTATTTTCTGTTAAATCTAAAATATGGAAAACTGAATACCCATGTATTATTTGCTATTCCCTTGAATTATAAACCATATTTTCTTACCATGTTACATATCTAGCAATTGTTGACTGTATGATGGACAGTGTTGAGATGATATTATTTTTCACCAATAAGATTTTCCTATTATTTTTGAAAGTTAGTAAGCAATTGTCATTTGAATGCAATTAGAAATCAAACTTGGTCAGGGCTTAGCTCTCAAAAGATTTAAGCTTCTTTTTAAAGCCCATGTATAAGACATAATCCTCCAAGTCATCTGATGAAATGCACATTAGTTCTTAATTTTCTCAGTCTTGAAACACCAAGATTCCTTAAACTTTTACCTTCATATGTTTTGTCCTATCTTTCCAACATTTTGAGCTTAAAAATACATTAATGTCTGAAAATAGTAGTGAATTTTGACTATATAATTTTTTATTGTGCTTTATAAAGGAATTTTACTCTTCCTTTTAGAACTTTAGTCCTGATATTCTAATTACTGATGGAAATAGAATTCAGAAAATATTTGATGGGAGAAAAAGTTGTGCATTTGAATCTTCTTATATTTCCAATTTGTCACACCAATACCTCATAAGGACTAAAATTCTGTTGATGAAAATTTAATCTAACAACATGTCTCTACCTGAACAAGCCTGATCCTTAGTCCATGATATGATAAGCAAATTAACGGTGGCAGTGTGCCAACTTACTTAAGAAAATCCCTCCTTTCTATAAAATTTGAATTTATGTACTGTTTACTGCTTCAATAGCACCTGGGTGCCTTTTAAAAGTAAATTTAAATAATTTGTAAAAGCTTTCCAGTTGTCCTATAAACCTTGGTCCACCACAACTTATTGACTCTTTCTCAAAAGAAAAATGCTTTTCTTGAATTTTAGTGCTGCAAAAATGTCTGGACTTTTTTTTTCACAGTGAAACTAATGGAAAGCTTAATGCTTTATTTATTGCATCATTTTGCATCTCATGTTCCATAAAATAACATCTTTCAAAATGTCTTTTGTCAAAAAGACATGTTATATCAAAAGGACAGAGAGATAAATTAAAATTTCTAAGTGATATTTTGAAAACAAAACTAAGTCACACAAAACTAAGTCTAGATATTTATGTATTCGTAAAACTTCATCTTGAATTAACATTTTTGGAACTGGCATTTGATTGTTTGATTTGACTGTGAAAATTTCTTCTAATGCCATGTTAAAATTGTTTCTGATGTATAATGCAGGGTGGAAGGGAGGCAAGAATTGAGAAAGGATAGATAGCATAGGGGGATAGGAGGAGTGGGGTCGGGGTTGGGGGGTAAGAGTAACAGAATGTGTGACAGACATCATTGCCCTGTGTACATGTATGAATGCACGGATGGTGTGACTCTACTTTGTGTACAACCAGAGAAACAATAGCTGTACTCCATTTGTGCTCAATGAATCAAAATTAATTTAAAAAAAATGTGTTTCTGACACCAGTAGTAAACATTAGTATATTAGGAATAAATAAAGAATTGAATATCACATTCTATAAACATTTTAATAGATAAAATACAGTTAAGTGCATTTAATTTTTATGACAGATATGTTTATATCACTATATGGTGTTTTATATTAAAAATAATGAGACTAAAAAACTTCAGTTAATAACAATGTATATCAATGCAATAATAATTGTGGGAGTGATTAGGAGACTTAATTTATTAGCATATGAATTCTTTCCAGCTGTAATATAAGTGTTAATAAAAACAAACATCTTTTATATAGCACTTAAAATATTTCAGGAACCCTACAATGTTTTCCATGTAATGATGACATTTAATCTTTACAACAATGAAAAGTAGCAAGAATAATCATTGACATATTTTAAATATGAGGAAAATGACGTCTAATGCAGTCAAATCTCTATTCAATGATTAAACAACTAAGATAGTTGAGGTCTCATTGGTCAATCTTGTGAAACTGTTTTTGAGACATGTGTTTGGTTTATGTATGCTCCCTTTTACTTTGTTGTGTTAAATAATCTGAAGTCTCTGTAAGATTATTTCTCTAACTAGTGTTGCATTTCACAGAATAATTTCCAAAAATCTGGATTGTTCTGATTTCCCCCTTTCTTCTTACAACTGGATGGAAAATGGAATTGAAAAACTTATGGGCAAATAGCTAATTGGTTAATAGTTTGGAAATATTGTGCTGGCCCAGCAGCTCATGTATTGGGCTAGACCATGATACCACTGAAGTATATTTATTTTGCAAGCATGGTCAAAGAGTTTCACACAAGAGTGTATCTGCAATCAAAGCACAATTCTACTTTTAGCTAATCATATAAATAACATTCTATACTAGTTTGCAAATAGATCATATATATTATTTTAAATATCCCTTTAAAACAACAAGGTAGTTAAGTGTTATCTATTTTATAGATAAGAATCACAGCTAAAATTTCACAAAGCTATATAAGTTAGTTAACTGAGAGAAATTCTTGGGAACATTTCCCTATGTAAATCTAAACCTCACCCAATTTGGTTAAGAAAACTGTTATCAAAAGGATCAAAGAAACCTTGATTGGAGGGAACAGAGAAACAGCATGTTGGGTACGCCCATCTGCTAGAGCTTTAGATCCTGGCCCCTTCATCATTCTGGAAGAAGAGTTTTTCTCCTCAATATTATGCATTAATGGTAGATCTGAAATCTCACACATTATAATCTGTTTTTCTTTAACCCGTGAATAAAGACCTCTTTCTACCAGGCTTTTTAGTATCCGAAGAAATTTGTAGGAGTTTCAAAATGTGTCTGGAAAACAGAATAACCTCCTGAACCTAAGAATATACCTAGAGACAAAAATATGTGTATGAATAAACAAGCAAGGGAATTTAAACATAAATTTAAAACAGTAACACCCTGTTACCATCCTGAATCACAAAGGGAATAACTATTTTATAACCATACATGTTTGAGAGCATCAGCTCTTATTTCACAGTATGGTCAAAAACTTCAAAAATACCCTGGGTATATGGATCAGTTGATAGGAGAGTATTACTTCTCATAGCCTTCATTTCAAAACTGGATATCTCCTTAGCTCCTGTTGCTGTACCCTTTGGTTCCTCTTTCCCTGTTTCTCCTTTTTATATCCTTCCTACTGTCTATTATTTGTTTTATATCTGCCACTCCAACTAGTCTCCTATGTTACGCTCTTTCTATGTAAGGGGTATTTTTTCCACTGTACTTAAAAATATTCAGCAAAGATTTAAATTTTTTTCTTGTAATCAGGCATAAAGATACAATAGCCAAAGAAAACCCATGCATAAAAATAAAGTGTGAGCCTGGTGTTAATGAATTCATATTTTTTGTTGCATTTCCTTTCCTCTCCTCTCAGATTTGTTTTGCTCAGATCTTGTCCCTTCTGACTCCCCTTATGCCAATAGAAAACTTGTTGCAGGCTTATGAACTCAGGGAAGTTCCAAGGTAGTTATTTCTTTTGAGGCAGAGGGAAACAGAGACAGAGAAACAGAGAGGGAGAGACAAGTGCATTGGGTAGACTGGCATCTCTCCTTTTCTTTAAATTTTCAGTGAATGATATTATTGCAGGGGCAGGAGGAATACTTTCTCTTGGTGCTGCATATATATTATTTGATCTGGTAATAAATGTAAAATATAGTCTTACATAAACATACATACATGCTAACAGTTGAAGGTAGCAAATGAATTATAGAATACAAAACTAGTCCCTAGTAGCCTGACTGCCCTGTGTGTATGAAATTGCATACTATGTGAACAGAGCTTTCTTAAAAGACTTTTCCTGAATAATATTTCTAACAGTGTAAGGAACCAAGACCTTGAAGTAAACCTTTTCATTTTTGAAAGTGCATTTACTACTTTAAGATTCCGTCTGGAATCCTCTGTGCATTTATACGCTGCCTCCTACTTCTTGCCCTGTGTACCTGAGTTCTGACACAGTGGAACATGAGAAACCAGCTTATCCTCCAAAGCTCATTTCTGACTGCTGATAGGGTACAGGTCAGTGCCAGTGTAGACTGCTGAATCTTATTACTTTTTTACCTGTGTTTGTGGTTTGAAACTCAAGTGAAATGCAATGTTTTGGATAAATCAATCAACAAATGTTCATTAAGCACCCATGATGAGGTAGACAGAGTAGGAGTAGGATATATTAAACTTGTATCAGACAAGGCCATGCCATCAGGGATCTTAAAATCTAGTTAGCTGGTAATAAAAACTATGAAAAATTTCATGTTAATAACACCATAAATAATGTTTAAAGATAAGTTAAAGATTAGGGGATGATAACTGTACAATATAGAGTTGATTAATGATTAGTGTCCTAAAAATATGAATACTGCTTGCATATCAGTACATAAAAGATAAACAAACAATATAAACAAATTATTTTGCTTGAACAGAGTAGCTTATAGGTCCCTCACTTAAAAAGCCACTTCAATAATCCTGATATTATCAGCTATGATGATAGTGGAAAAAGTTAGGTGATAAAATTGCATATTCTATAAAATTTCAAATAAGACTCAAGAGGATTTGCTTATGTGAAGTGGGAAAGAAAATAATATGAGGAGTGGGAAAGAGATGTAAAAGATGACTTCAAGATTTTAACTGAAGCAACTGAAGGTGAAGATTACCACTCACTGAGCTGGAGAAGACTAGAAAAGGATCACATTTGAAAAAGAAAATTAGAAATTTAGATAGAGACATGTTAAGATATTCAGAATCCTAGTGGGAATAGCAAGAAAATAGTTGGGAAAGCAAGTTTGGAGCTCATAATTCTGGTAAGAGGTGGAGATAAATTTTTGGAAGACGTCAGTATGTAGATAATATCAAGACCACAATATCTGATGTGATTATGAGAAAATGTCACTGAAAAAAGCAGGGGTCAAGTACAAATCCCTAAAAATTTCAAGATAATAAGGAGCTAGTAGATGAGGTAGATACGGGACAGTGTGTAAGTGGGAGTTGAATCAAGAAATAGTGCATCCTGGAAACTGAGTGAACAAATTGCTTCCTAAAATAGGCGATGAACAATTGTGTAAATGCTTTAGGTAAAGCAAGATGAGCTTCCAATGAATCACTGCCTTAATATTTAGTGATATATCAGTTTTATAGAAATCATTTTTATAGAAAAGTATGAAAGAAGGAATGATTGGTGGGGGTTGGAGAAAAAAAGAAAGAAACTAAAATAAGTAATGCATTTCTGGAAGTTTTATTTTAAATAGAGAAATGGAGGCTAGTTGGATGAGCATGTGGGTGTAATTAAATTACTTTTTCAACATGGAAGATATTCCTACATGTTTATATGCTGTTGCAATAATCTACTAAAAAGGAAATAATGATAAGTGGAGGGTAAAATTTCTGGAGAGATATTTTCAACAAGTAGGGGGAATGAGCTCCAAAGAATATACAAGTGAAAAAGTTGACAATAAAAAGTTTCATGATGGGCCACGGGTCATCTATGACAGGAGAAAACACTTAGTTCAGATTCAGGTTGATATGCATAGGAGGAATTGTGGTAGGTATCTCTGTCTTCCAATGTTTTTTACTTTACCAATCAAAGAGAAAGCAAAATTATGTCCCAAGAATGAATTTGGAGAAACAATTATAGGAAAGAATATAACATAGTTTTTAAGAAGAGTGGTTCAGTGATGAAACTATGGACTAGCAAAATGCATTAGCAGTGTCAAGTAGCACCTATATTTAGTAGTATGAGACCAATAAAGACATTTTTATCTTTGGGATTAGGTGCTTTCGACCCATTAATTTCATTTGGTTGGTATAAAAAACAAAGTTTTAGTTATTTAATTTATCACATTGTATGAAACTTTAATAAAAATAATTTAGTTCAGCTTTGAGTTATAATGAATGAAATCATAAAGTGTGATTTTCTTCTGACTTGATACTTTTTCTGTTAAATAACACCTATTTGATATTCATCTATGCTGTTGTTTGCATTTAGAGTTTATTCTTCTTAATCTTTATATTTTAATGCAAAAACAGTATAATTTATCAATTCTCCTGCCTCTTGGCATTTGCTTTATTTCCAATATTAAGCTATTATAAACAGTTCTATAATTAGTATTCTTGCACACAACTCATGATTGGACAGATGCAGAGTTTCCTCTAGATACATTCATGGAAGGGGGATTTCTCAGTTACAGGATTTGCATGTGTTCAATCTATGACTCTGTGGCACAACCCAAAGTTACCCCGCTTTGCATTTTCATCATAGAATATGATTTTTTTCTCTCTCTTTAAATTTGTTTTAATTAGTTATACATGATAGTAGAATGCACTTTAACAAGTACAAGTTAGTATTGGCTGGAAATTAAAATGAATATTTGATACAGTTAAGTAATATATTTCTAGCATAGTACATCTTGAGTGAGATATTGGAAACATCTAGGTCCTTTTATGAGTATTTCTAGATTCTTATTTAAATTCATATATTTGTATGCCATAAGAATCAGACAGAGATCAAGCTAATTTGGAATATTTGATATTAAATATGTGATTTTTACATTTTAATATTGCGTCTTTGCTCCTTTAAAATCAGAAAACCATGCATTTTTGTTTTTTCAGGCATATTCAGGGATTAGAGATGGAGAGACAAACACTAATCAGAATGACTGCTTTATACAAGGCCATAATAAGAATACTATTTGAAAGTGGCTGGAGGTTTTGTATTAATGGGGTTGTCTTATGTGCAACATCTTATGAATTAGATATTCATTATTGTTCTTTATCAAAAATGGTAATCCAGAACCCACATGAACATTTGTCTGAATAGTTAGTGTTTAATAATAAATACCAGTATAGTGTCAGGAAAACTAAAGGATACAGTCTACCTGCTTCCAAAAGTAACCCTGGAAAAGTATATAACCTCTCTGACTAACAGTTCCTTCATTAAATCACCAAAGTTTTCAATGTATTGTTCAAATAACTCAGGAAAATAATATATGAGCAGATTCTTCATAAATTCCAAGGCTAGAAATTGAGAGTACAGCTCACTGATAGAGCCTTTGCCTAGCATGTATGAGTGAGGCACTGGGTTTGATTCCCAGCGCATATCCCCCCAAATTCTTTTATATTAATAAAACAATATAACTATAGCCAGGGTGTGGTGGTGCACGCCTGTAATCCCAGAGACTTGGGAGGCTGAGGCAGCAGGATCACAAGTTCAAAGCCAGCCTCAGTAACTTAGGGAGGCCCTAAGGAACTCACTGAGATCTGTCTCTAAATAAAATACGAAATAGGACTAGGGATGTGGCTTTGTTGTCAAGAGCCCTTGAGTTCAATCCCTGGTACATCCTCCCCCACCAAAAAAAGAAAATGTAACTATCAATCTAAGCTAAATTGTTTTGATAAAAAGCAAGTCTGATATGCACGTATTTTTTCTAAATACCTGGGACCAAGGAATAAGCTGGATCTCTCATAACTTTATTCATGTTCTGAAATAAACAATGTTAAAGCTATTAATTTTCAAAAATGGTGCTTTATGCTTGAGTATGAGTAAAGGTTCTCTATGTTTTAAACTCTGCACTATGTTATAAACACTATATACTGCCATAAATCCCAAAGAATTAAAATTATATTATGAAGCTACTGTGTTGCTGAGATGCCAGGACAGGTTTGTCTGTTAAGGCAACACTCAAATCTGTCCACATTTCATTGAACTCTTTCCAAATAAAAGTGCTGCATAAGTTCATAATGATAACAACAGTGACCTAAGTTGCTATTGTCTAATGACTTCCAGCTTTACGTGCTGATGGTGATGATCATGATCTTATTGTTTCTCAAAAGATTTCACTGATCATCAGTGTATCTCATGGAAACCTTTATCCCAATCAGCACAGATTTGCAGTCTAAACAGGCCAAGGTTTGCCTACAAAGGCTGAATTTCTTCTTCCCTTCTGTGACTATTCTTACTCTCATGGCATTATAAGCAATTCTTAATGTAGTCACTTCCCACAAATTCATATTTAGCAGATGATGACGCTCAACCCATCAATTTGTACTGAGAGGTCAGTGTTACATGTTGGAAAGAGTTGATGGCTTAGTCAGAGGACCTAAATTTGATGGAGGGTTTTGGTTTTTCAGTTTTGTAATGTAAGGCAAGTCATCTAAACTTTGTGATCCTCAGTTATTTCATCTGTGAAGCAGAAATAATGACTATTGCAGAAATTGGTAATATCTCAAAATAAATGAGAAGCACAATGAAAAACTACGGTTGAGATGTAGCAGTTTCAAAACTGATTTCATTTCAGTATTACCTTAAAAGACAGTGATTAAACTCATCTCTGCACTGCATCAATTTCACCTAAAATTATATTTAAAATTCCATTGACTTTCTTCATCTTGCTTCCTTGCTTCACTCTTTCTCATGTATTTTCTATCCATCTGCTCTTGAAATCTTTTGAAAAACAATAAGATCATGCTTTCTCCTACATAAAATTACTTAATTATTTCAGGTTGCATTTAATATGATTATAGCCATAATTGGGCACCTGTTTCCTTCCACATGTATATCTCAGGTCATTCTCTTCTCTCTGAATTCAAGATTTTCATAATTGTGATATGACCAGCTCTTTGTTGCCTTTGAGTTTTTTTTTTTTTTTTTTTTTTTTTAGTTCTGGGATTGAACCCAGGGGCACTCAACCACTGCGCCACATCCCCAGCCCTTTTCTATATTTTATTTTCAGACAATGTCTCACTAATTTGCTTAGAGCATCTCTGAGCCTCTCAGCATTGCTGAGGCTGACTTTGAAGAACTTGTAATCCTCCTGCTTCAGCCTCCAGAGCCACTAGAATTATAGGCAAGCACCACTGTGCCTGGCCTGCCTTTGGGATTTTTGCCAATGCTTCCTCCTTTGGAATATTCTTTTCCCTTCTTTTCACAGAGTTGATACTTCAACTTTCAAGACATAAGTTAAATGTCAGCTCTTCAGAAAAACTGTTCCTGACATCTTCCCCATTTTCATCTAAAATACTTACATATTAACTTGCTTTGGTCTGTCTTCCCAACCAGAATGACAGTTGCATGGGGACAGGGAACACGACTATTAAGATCATCAGTGTATCTCATGCTATGAGTACAAGGACTGACACAGCAGCACAATATTTGCTGCTCAATATGTATTTATGGATGAATGAACAAATGGCTACCTGACAGTAACTGACATTACCCCTCACCCAAAAATTAAAAAAAAAACTATGTCAATTAAGATACTGACATTATTCCTAAGCATCTATATGTGAACTGGAATTTTGCTTTTAAAAATGATTTCCCCTTATAAGTTCATGAATTATTTGTCACTTATTTTAAGTGCTTTTGGTAAGAATCTGTTCTGAACAATTTTAAAGTATCTATTTTCAGATTTTTGATAAAAAATTAATAACATTAGTTAATGATGAGGTTTTAAGGACATCAATCTCTTCTAAATGCCACACCTCCCCAATCTACAGCCTACAATCCTCTCTCTGACATCTGGAACATCCAGTTTTGTCATGCACGATTCCATTTCAAGGAATTCACTATTTCCTAAATCTTCACATTTCAAAATAAACCAAAGATGGCAGATGAAAGAATAAAAACATGACATTTTTTGAACCATTGCATCTTAAAACTCTTCAATTTATCAGATTAAAAGACATATTTTTGGTTTCGTATTTCTGCTATTACATGTTTGTTTTTTAGCTTTTGTACTAAAAGTAGTCCTGACTCGAACAAATATTATATTTAGGGTATATTTCAACTCTTAAGATAAAATGAAATAATGAAAGACTAAACAAATCTTTCTATGTCATTTTAGTCTCATTTTGAAGACAAATATACTCAACTCAGAAAAAGGCATTTATTTATTGTGTAAATTACATAGCCATATATTAACCCATGCTGTCTTAGATTCTGAAATTTAAATAATATTAATTGGAGGTCCCTTGTGACAGTGTCATGTCTTCTCAAAGATTTTCGCCAATTATTTTTAACTTACGTCCTTAAAGTCTCTGTCCTTTTTGTTCACACTCAATCTCTTTTATCAAACCTTGTGTGACTCTTGGTTTCATGTACACCTTCTTAGCTTTTAATTTAACTCAAGCTTCTCACACAAGTATTTGTGCATAGCAAACTTTACATAGTGTGGGGTTGCAAAGAGTCAGGACATCATTGCCAGACACCTGTGTAACCCGTCTCCCTAACTCTTGAAATCATACATTGTCCATATACTACATTTTTTAATGGTGCTCAAATGATAGATAGGTTATTCTTCCTTCTTTCTACACATAACTCATTTCTCAGAGCAATGTATTTAGGTAAAGTTATTCAGGAGAGAAGGTAGTCTCTGCTAACCAATAAAAAGGAGAGGGAGGGAGGGAGAGAGAGAGAGATAGAAAGAGAGAGTGAGAGAGAAAGAGAGATGGAGATGTAATACCAATGAAAGTTCCCCAGGAGTGGCCACACAGATGAAATTTCCCCAGGGCAACCCAAACCACACCTAATAGTCAGAGCAGCACATCTTGTTGATATTTGAGTCATGCACTAATTCTCTTAGAAGCAAGGGCAGTAACTTAAAAGTACATTGATTAAGATGTAAAGGATAAAATTGTTTTGGGAAAGAGGGAAAGTACACCTGTGTGACAGAATAAAAGTCTCACTCTCTCTCTCTCTAATTTGTTTATTGGAAACCAGATTGCTTTCCAATAAAAATTGGCTTATAAATAACAAGGAAAATTAGGCAAATTTCTCCATGAGCTGATTTCAGGGTTACCATATCAGAATCAGAATTGAATTCACTTTGAAATACATAGACAAAATGTTCTTTTAGTAATGTTTTGGGTGATCTTTGTAAATGCATATCAGCAGTATTGTTCTGGAAGTTACACACCTGCATGGGTCTGGTGACAGCATGGTCATAGATTTGTAGGAACTTATGGTGCTAGAGCTACTTGTCTAAGATTCACCCTTTCATCCAGGGTAATGAATAATGCTAATGTGTTTCCTTTCCCCTTCTTGAAGGGATAGTAAGATGGAATCTGGAAGATTGTTTGAACTCTGTGGAGTATGACTCTACCTGGGACCTGCCTGGCATTTACTCACAGGGAATGTTAACTGCTTCCGAACTGAGCTCTTTTTTGTTTTGTTTTTTTAATTAAAGCATACTTTTATTTTACAGAGTTGCTTTAAATTTCCCTTCAAATAGCCAGTAAACTATATAAACTTTGTAGATTAGTGATCAAAAAAACCTTTTGATAGTGTAAGTATATAGGAATCTTTTTATTTGACCATGTGAAAAAATGGAAGAAATTGCTTCAGTCTTCATGATAATAATCATGTAAAAAGAAATGTCCTTCAAGTTTAAAACTAAACAGGTGGAAGCTGTCAGGACACACTAGCAAAGAATCTGAGAAGCTAATTCTGGTTCAATCTTTTCTATTAATGCCCCTTTGCCCACACAATTTTATTTCTGCCTGATCCACTGTTGAGTAAGATACTGAACACAGCTGCAGATCAATGAAGTCATTTACAGATCCACCTCATGGGTAAGATAAATGATGGATTAATCTAAGTTCCCTGGGGCCTTTATTTTTGGAACATATCCTAATAATAACTGAAATCTCTTACCGAGTTTCCTTAAACTGTTGTCTTCTCTGTTTTGTCTTTCCTAAATTTACTTATTTTTCATTGTTTTTTATTAACATTCTATTATTGCTTCCAAGTTTGTCCAATTCTATAAGGTCTATGAACATTGGCTTCCATGTCTAGCTATGGGTATTTCCAGCAACAAAGAAAAAAGGCCCAGACCATCATCACATAGATGCCAAGTGCTAATAAAACCCTACAGAAATTATATTTTCAGAAATATGGGTAGCATATCTCAATACTAGCACTTGATATCAGTCCATATTGTTGTTGAGACTAGCAGAAATAAATAGAGGACAGAAAAATGTGAGAGAATGTTATTGCTAATTTTTCCTAGGGAATCCAACATTATGATAACGATGCAATTAAAATAATGAGTATGAACACCAGGTGAGTACCCTCATTTCTTCTCAATTCTGATATAGTCTGTGAATCATTGTTTCTGTGGTGACAGTGATGGCATTGGATTAAGTACTTTACATGTACTTTCCTATTTATTGCTCAAGATAATTATAGAAAATACTTAGGAGTAGGTTACCCATTTTACAGGTGAGGAAATTTACTGAGGAAAGGAACTTTCCAAGGTTACAAAATCAATAAAAAATTGAGTTAAAGCTAGATTGGCTATTGGAGATAATAACAGGGAAAATCACATTTGAAACACCTGGGGTATCTATATCCAATCTAAAAATTTACAGATGATCTTTTCTGGAAACTTCTATGTAACAAGTTAACTATTATTAATGTCATTGAGAACATGTCATTAAGAGTATGTGATTTTGTTTCAGAGAGTCAGTAGTTCATCTTCAAATGAAGTTACCTCTCTGGGTTTTTCTGAAAAGTTCAAGTAATCAAAACAGAGTCTTGGTTTTATTATCTTTATCTAGTCCTAAATGCTTATTAGAAGAGACATTGTGTAATGTATGTTTCAGTTACCAAGAACTGCATCTAATAGAATGAGAATATCTTGTGCAATGAGATAGACATTGGTGGGGGTATTTTACCATGCAAAAGGAATAGCTAGAACTTAACCTTGATAATCTGACAGAAGTTGTAATGGCAGTGGTTATCTTTCAAAATATGAATATCTTGGAGTGTTTTTCCTATGTTTTCTTCTGATAGTTACAGTGTCTCTGGTCTAATTTTAAGTCTTTGATCTACCTTGTGTTGATTTTTGTGCAGGGTGAGAGATACGAGTCTAAGTTCATTATTCTACATATGAAAATTCAGTTTTCCCAGAACCATTTGTTTAAAATGTTATTTTATCTCCAACATATGTTCTTGGCATCTTTGTCAAGGAGTAGGATGACTAATTATGTGGATTTGTCTGTGTTCTGTCCTCTTCCACTGGTCTTCATATCTGCTTTTATGCAAATACAAAGCTGGTTTTGTTACTATAGCTCTGAAATGTAATTTGAGATCAGGCATTGTGAGTGTGATGCCTCCAAGCATCACTTTTATTGCTCAGCATTGCTTTGGCTGTTCTGGGTCTTTTATTTTTCCATATGAACTCACAGGCACCAACATCCTTAGTAAGACTCCTAAAGCTCAAAGAATAAAAGCAAGAATCAATAAGTAGGATGACATAAAATTAAAAAGCTTCTGCACAGCAAATAAAACAAGAAAGTGAAGAAAGAGCCTGCAGAATGGGTGAAAAATCTTTGCCATTTACTCTTCCAAGAGGAGATTGATATCTAGAATATAAAAAGAATTCAAAATCTTAACCCAATAAAAACCCAAATAACCCAATCAATAATGGGGCAAATGAACTAAACAGACATTTCTCAAAAGAGAAAAACAAATGAAAAAAATATTCAACATCCTTAGCAATCAGGGAAATCAAAATCAAAATTACTTTGAGATCTTATCTCACTCCAGTTTGAATGGCAATCATGGAGAATACAAAAATAAAATTCTGGCAAGGATATTGGGAAAAGATAAACTCATACATTGTCGGTGGGACCTCAAATTAGTGTAAATATTTTGGAAAGCAGTATGGAAATTCCTCAAAAAACTTGGAATGGAACCAAATTCTGACCCAGCTATTAGTATTCACACAAAAGAAATAAAATCAGCATACTACGGTGACACATGCATGCCAATGTTTACAGCAGCACAACTCACAATAACAAAGTGACAAAACCAGTCTAAGTGCCTGTCAACAGAGGAATGAATAAAGAAAATGTGGCATACTTGTAACAATGGGTATTTTTACTCAGCCATAAAATAGAACAAAATTATGTCATTTGCTGGCAAATAGATGGAATTGGAGAACATTGTGTTAAATGAAAAAATAAACCACACTCAGAAAATCAGAGGTCAAATATTTCTCTCATATCCAAAAGTGAGAGAGAGAGGGAAAAAAAGGAATAAAAAAATAGAACTTAAGTTAATAGAGAAAGGAGATCAAGAGGGAGGGAGAAGGGGAGGACGTGGGAAAGAACTGAGGAATAAAAATTATCAAATTATGCTATGTCTATGTATAACCATACCACGTTCAATCATATGTATACGAGAAAAGGTAAAGGGAAGGCACTCGGGAATGAGATTGATCAAATAATGTGCATGTTTGACTGTCATAATGAATCCCACTATTATTTCTAATTATAAAGAACCAAAAAAATTTTCCTACATTAAAAAAGTTTTAAAATTTAAGTTCATAAGATACATCTCCAAAAAAATGTTAAACACCAAATGAACTCTTCTGTCTCGTTTTTTATTTTTTATATAGAAAGATATTTTGACAGAACAAGTATTCAAGGAAAAGCACTTCTTACTCCCATCAGTCTATATTAAGAAAACAGTCCCTAGTATGTGCTTCTTTAAACCTTTGAAACAACTTAATGAATTAATATAAGACTATCTCCATGTTTTTACAGAGAATAACTTAGAACATACAATTTTGTGAAATTTTATCTCCTTTTAGGTTTTGGTGATTTTTAGTGAAGTGTTCATGGGATAAATGGCCTGTGAGTTTGGGGTTTATTTTTCCTGAAACTATTTGGTCTCTGTAGTCCTTCTGGAGGCACTAATTCTTTGGAATTAAATTATCTCAGAGATTATTCTTCATTGTTACAACTAAACACAGAAAACAATTATTAGTAATTACATATTCACCAATACCTCAAGAGAAGAGAAATAGCATTTTCCAGTTTGCAGTTTTTTAAAATTTGTTTGTACAATTTTCCTTGGTGGTAAAACAACACAAATGAGCTCTTTTAGGTGAACATGAAGTCAGAAACTTTGTGCATTTTCACAGTTGGAGTAGAGAGAATGTTTGATTTGTATAAATTATATTGTTGGCAAGGAAAGAAAAATTGGAAATAAAGTTTACTTTGTAACTTGCTTAGCATTTTATGCATTCTGGCATACTTTTTAAAAATCAATAGGGAACTTATGATTCACTTTATAAAGATTTACCACATATTTTCATAGCTTGTACAAAATCTTTAAGCAGACTAAAATGTATTATTGTTGTGGTGATAATCACTATTAAATAAAATACACTAATTAAATTCAGAACCTGACTATGTAGATGGGGAAATATATATTTAGTATATATATTAAAATCATTGAAAAATTACAAGGAAATATTACTTTTGTACTTTGCATTAGACACAACAAAATGCTGGAGGACATTGATTATAAAAATCCTTACAGATCTCTGAAATGAATGAGAACTTCCATGAATGTTTGCCCATCTTTCAAATCATACTTATATATTTCTGGAAACAAAGACAAGTTTAATATTCAAATAGATCTCAAACAAGAGAAGATGGTAGGTTAGAGGAAGGGTGCACCTCCCAGCAGTTCCTCAGCTAGAGATTTAAAAACTGATAAGACTTTCTCAGAAAGTTGGTGAGTACCCAACTCAGGGTACTCACTGAAATTCAACATTGGACAGCAAAATACTCATAGAGACACTGAATGTTGGAAACTTTGAACACAGTATAAGAAATAATACAGTAGAACTGCACCAGCTTGATGCCACCAGGCCACTGCTGAGAAGAGGGAGAAAGCAGACAGAGAAAAGCATGGCAAATAAAACTGGCTTTGGGAACCTGTGGAATAGAAAGGGAGGCTATCTTAACTGACCCAGAGATAGTGCAGGAAGTTATTCAGTGAAAACTGATTAAAATTGCTTACCTGTGAGGCAGAGGTTTGGTGGGAATCAGTTGCAATGGTGGGAGCCATTTTTAAGTAACTGCAGCCATGATCAGAGGCTAGAGATTGAGAATGTATATAGGAAGTTTCCAGCTGACCCTGCAGTCATCTTTAGTGGGGTCCAGAATGTGACTGACCAGTGTGACTAAAATACATGCCCAGATAATTGTGCTCAGTCCAATTCAGACTCCGGATATTGAGGAGGGCGAGTTCCTTTGTTGTTGACATCCCAAACAACTGGAAAGATACCAGCAACCATCCAAACGGAGATATCGGCATTCTATGTCTAATCCTGGATAATTCACATCCATTGAGGTAGAAAAGGTAAAGGCTGTTGAGGTTTAAACTCCTCACTCTAAAAGTGGAAAAACCAAGGTCCTCTAAGACCCAGACATCCAGCAGAGACAGGCATCTGTCCAGCAACAGGGGTGTTGAGCAAATATCAAATACCCACCTACAGAATTCCAAAGTACATACAAGACCAAACCCTAGCTACTTCCAATTTAGAACTTTGCATCAGATCCACTACAGACATAACCAGTTATTAGTACTCCCCAGTCTATTTCATCCTATACTAGGAGATGGGAATCTGAGAGCTACTACAACCAGCTTTGTCTTATGGCTCTGACAGGCAGCTTATGAGAACCAAGGGTTACAGAGCTCAAAAATAAACAAAAAATTGCATAAAATAAGCAATCCATCCTTGCCAACAGTTTTGACTACCTTAGTTGAAACAAGTTCTTTCTCATTAAGATTTTTTTTCCTATTCCCTTTTCTCTTTTTAATTGAAATTTTATTTTTTAAATTTTGATCTGATTTGATATGATTCCATTTTTTACTATTTTCCATATTGTGTGATAGTGTATGTGTATGAGTGCTCATTGTACAGATAGGTTTAAAAAACTATATATATATATATATATATATATATACACACACACATACATATGTATATATCTATGTATATATATATATAATTCATATAAAATACATTTTCAAAATGCATTTTTCTTTCATTGTAATTTCTCTCTTCTTCACTCATTTATTACTTAGTCTTAGTTTGACATTAGTGGGGTAAAATTCAATGTAGGTTTGATGTGTTTGGATCTTCTATTTGTTTTTTCATTTGTTGGTTTTAGACCCTTTCATGATACCTTTCTTTTGAAAAATTTTGTTTTAGTTAGTTATACATGACAGCAGAAAGCACTTTGATTCACAATATATAATGGAGTATAATTTCTTATTCTTCTGGTTATACATGATGTAGAACCCCACCAGTGGTATAGATATATAAGTACATAGGGTAATAATATCTAATTCATTCTATTATCCTTCTTACCCCCAGACCCCTCCCCTCCCTTCACTCTACTCTACCTAAATAAAGTAACTCTATTCTTCCCTAGCCTCCCCAACCCATTGTGAATTACCATCCACATATCAGAGAGAACATTCAGCCTTTGGTTTTTTGGGATTGACTTATTTCTCTTAGCATGATATTCTCCAGATCCATCCATTTACCAGCAAAACCATAACTTCATTCTTCTTTAAGACTGAGTAATACACCAGCATGTATATACATACCACCTTTTTTTTATTCATTCATCTGCTGAAGAGAACCTAGGTTTGTTCCATAGTTTAGCTATTGTAAACTGAGCTGCTATAGACATTGATGTGCCTGCATCACTGTAATATGCTAATTTTAAGTCCTTTGGGTTAAACTGAAAAGTGGGAGAGCTGGGTCATATGGTGGTTCCATTCCAAGTTTTCTGATGAATCTCCATACTGCTTTCCATAATGGTTGCACTGATTTGCAGTCCCATTAGCAATGTATGAGTGAACCTTTTTCCCCACATTCTCACAACATTTATTGTCATTTCTATTCTTAATAATTGCCATTCTGACTGGGGTGAGATGAAATTTTTGAGTAGTTTTGATTTCCATTTCTCTAATTCCGAGAGATGTTGAACATTTTTTCATATGTTTGTTGACTGATTGTATTTCTTCTGTGAAGTGTCTGTTCAGTTACTTAGCCAATTTATTGATTGGGTTATTTGTTTTTTTGGTGTTAAGTTTTTTGAGTTTTTATATATACTGGAGATTAATGCTCTATCTGTGGTACATGTGGTAAAGATTTTCTCCCATTCTGTAGGCTCTCTCTTCATGTTATTGATTATTTTCTTTGCTCAAAAGAAGATTTTTAGTTCAAATCTGTCCCATTTATTGATTCCTGATTTTACTTTTTGCACTTTAGGAGTCTTGTAAAGGAAGTCAGATCCTAGGCCAACATGGTGAAGACTTGGGCCTACTTTTCTTCTATTAGGTGCAGGGTCTCTGTTCTAGTTCCTGAGGCTTTATCCACTTTGAGTTTCATGTAGGGTGGGACATAAAGGTTTAATTTCATTTTGTTACATGTGGATGTCCAATTTTGCCAGCACCATTTGTTGAATAGGCCCATCTTTTCTCCAGTGAATGTTTTTGGTGCCTTTGTCTAATATGAGATAACTACATTCATGTGGGTGTGTCTCTGAATCTTCTACTCTGTACTATTGGCCTATGTGTCTGTTTTTGTGCAAATGCCATGCTGTTTTTGTTACTATGGCTCTGTAGTATAGTTTAAGGTCTGTTATTGTGATGCTTCCTGCTTTACTCTTCTTGCTAAGGATTGCTTTGGCTGTTCTGGGTTTCTTTATCCAAATGAATTTCATGATTGCTTTGTGTAGTTCTATGAAGAATGTCATTGGGATTTTAATAGCAATTGCATTAAATCTGTATAATGCTTTTGGTGGTATGGCCATGTTGACAATATTAATTCTGCCTATCCAGGCTTATGGGAGGTCATTTCATCTTCTAAGGTCTTCAATTTCTTTCTTTCACTAAAGAAAATTGTCCTGTAATTTTCATTGTAGAGGTCTTTCACCACTTTTGTTAGATTGATTCCCAAGTATTTTATTTTTTGAGGCTATTGTGAATGGGGTAGTTTTCTAATTTCTCTTTCAGTAGATATGTCATGAATGTATAGGAATGTGTTTGATTTATGTTGTTGGTTTTATAACCTGCTACTTTGTTGAATTCATTTATGAGTTTTAGAAGTTTTCTGGTGGAATTTTATGGCTCATCTAAATATAAAATTGAGTCATTTGCAAGTAGTGATATTTTGAGTTCTTCTTTTCCTATTCATATCCCTTTAATTTATTTCTCCTGTCTAATTGCTCTGGCTAGAGTTTCAAGGACTATGTTGAATAGAATTGGCAAAAGAGGGCATCCTTGTCTTGTTCCAGGTTTCAGAGGGGATGCTTTCAATTTTTCTCCATTTAGAATGATGTTGGCCTTGGATTTAGCATATGTAGCTTTTATGATGTTGAGGTATGTTCTTACTATCCCTAGTTTTACTAGTGTTCTTCATGTTGAAGAAGTGCTGTATTTTGTCAAATGCTTTTCTGCATCTATTGAGATGATCATATGACCCTTGTGTTTAAGTCTATTGATGTTATGAATTACTTTTATTGATTTCCATATTTTCCCCAACCTTACATCCCTGGGATGAACCCCACTTGATCATGGTGCACTATCTTTTTCATATGTTTTTGTATGCAATTTGCCAGAATTTTGTTCAGAATTTTTGAATCTGTGATAATCAGGGATATTGGTCTGAGGTTTTCTTTCTTTCATGTGTCTTTGTCTGGTTTTGGTATCAGCGTGATATTACCTCATTTGAATGAATTTGGAAGTGTTCCCTCCTTTTCTATTTCTTGGAGTAGTTTGAGGAAGATTGGCGTTAGTTCATTGAAAGTGTTGTAGAACTCAACTGAGAATCCATGTGATCCTGGACTTTTTTTGATTGCTAGACTTTTGATGGCATTTTCTATTTCATTACTTGTAATTAATCTGTTTAAATCATGTACATCCTACTGATAGGTAGGTTTTGGGTAGGTCATGTCTCTAGAAATTTGTCGATGTCTTCAGTATTTTCTATTTTATTGGAATATAAATTTTCAAAATATTTTCTAATTATCTTCTGTATTTCAGTCATGTCTGTTGTAATATTTCCTTTATAAGCACATATTTTTAGTAATTTGAGTGTTCTTTTTCTCTTCATTAGTGTGACTAGGGGTTTTTCAATTTTATTTATTTTTTCAAAGAACAATCTTTTGGTTTTGTCAATTTTTTCAATTGTTTTTTTTTGTCTCAATTTCATTGATTTTAGCTCTGATTTAAATTATTTCCTGTCTTTTTTGTTGTTGTTGGTGGTGGTGTTGATTTGTTCTTTTTCTACAGCTTTGAGTTGTAATGTTAGGTCATTTATTTGTTGAGTTTTTATTCTTTTAAGAAATTAGCTCAATGAAATGAACTTTCGTCTTAGCACTGCCTTCATGGTGTCCCAGAGATTTTGATATGTTTTATTATTATTTTCAGTTACCTCTTAGTGTTTTTTATTTTGTCCCTCATTTCTCTGTAATCCATTCATCATTCAATAGTGTATTATTTATTCTCCAGGTGTTACAGTAGCTTTTAATTTTTTATTTTATCATTGATTTCTAATTTCATTCCATTATGATTTGATAGGATGCAAGGTATTATCTCTATTATTTTGTATTTGCTAAGAGTTGCCTTATGGTATAAGATATGGTCTATTTATAGAAGGATCCATGTGCTACTAAGAGGAAAGGGTATTCATTTATTGATGGATGAAATATTCTATATATGTCTGTTAAGTCTAAATCATTGATTGTATTATTTAGATCTAGAGTTTCTTTGTTTATTTTTTGTTTGGAAATCTATCCAGTAGTGAGAGAGATGTGTTAAAGTTACCAAGTATTTTTTTGTTGTAGTCTATTTAATTCCTGAATTTGAGAAAGTTTGTTTGATGTATGTAGATGCTCCATTGTTTATGGCATATGTATTTAGGGTTCTTATGTCTTGTTGATGTATAATTTCCTTAAGCAATATGAAATGTCCTTTGTTCCCTCTGATTAACTTTGGCTTGAAGTCCACTTTATCTGTTATGAGGACAGAAACGACTGCTTGTTTACCTGATCTATATATTTTCCCCATTGTTTCACTTCAGCCTGTGGATATTCTTGCTTATCATGTGAGTCTCTGGAGACAGAATCTTATTGGGTCTTGTTTTTAATCCAATCTGCACTCCATGTCTTTCAATTAATGAATTTAGGTCATTAACATTCAAGGTTATTATTGAGATATGATCTGTGTTCTTGGCCATTTTGGCTTATTTCTGGTTTTTAATTTGACTTAGTTTCTCATTTGATTAGCTATTTCTTTAGGGTTTCTCTCTTCGTTGGTTTTTACTTTTTTTCCTCACTTCATCCTTATGAAATATTTTGTTGAGAATGTTCTGTAATGCAAGGCTTTCTAGTTGTAAATTCTCTTAACTTTTGTTTATAATGGAAGGTTTTTATTTTATCTTCAAATATGAAACAATTTTGCTGGATATAAAATTCTTGAATGGCATCCATTTTCTTTTAGAGCTTGAAATATATTATTCCAGGACCTCCTAACTTTGAGGGTCTGGGTTGAGAAATCAGTTGAGATCCAAATTGGTTTCCTCCTCTACATAATTTGATTTTTTCCTCTCATAGCCTTTAAGATTTTATCTTTGTTCTGTGTGTCAGTCATTCTCATTATGTGTCGTAGTATGGGTCTGCTGTAATTTTGTAAATTTGTTGTTCTGTAAGCCTCTTGTGTTTGATTTTTCCATTTCATTCTTTTTTTTTAGAATTAGTAGTAACTTTATTATCATTATTATTATTTTATGGGGAAACATTTTATTTATTTACTTATTTTGATTCATTGTACAAAAATGGGGTACAGCTATTATTTCTCTGGTTGTACATGAAGTAGAGTCACACCATTTGTGTAATCATACATGTACATAGGGTAATGATATTTGTCTAATTCTGTTATTATTCTTCATTCTTTAGGCTTGGGAAATTTTCTGATATTATGCCATTGAAAAGATTGTACTTTCCTTTGGTTTGTATCTCTTCTCCTTCATTTCTCCTGATAACTCTTAAATTTGGTCTTTTCAAGTTATCCCATAATTCTTGGAAGTTCTATTCATGGATTTTTACCATCTTTTCATGATCAACTCTTGTTTTCAAGATTATATATTTTGTCTTCATTGCCTGAGGTTCTGTCTTTCAAGTGGTCTAGTCTGTTGGTAATGCTTTCTATTGAATTTATAATTTGGCTTATTGATTCCTTCATTATGAGGATTTCTCCTTTTTTAAAACCAATCCCTAACTTCATTGAAACAACTTTTCACTTTCTGTACTTTTTCTTTGATTTCACTTCTTATATTATGCTTTACTTCACAGATAAGTTTAACTATGTATATTCTAAACTCCTCTGACATTTATTCTGCTGTGTTGTCAGTGGACTCTGTTAATGGAGCATCTTGGTTTGTTTGGCGTGCTTTATTCCCTTGTTTTTTCATGTAGTCTGTGTTTTCCCATCTAGCAGTATGGTTTTAAGGCAGTACAAATTCTACCTTGCAGATTTAAAGTGTCCTTAAACCTCACCTTTAAGGGGAGAGACCAATATCTATACCTCACCTTTAAGGGGAGAGATCCATATCAACAGCACTCAATGCAAACAACATACAGCCGCAAACCCACTAGATCCTATTCAGACTTTCACAATTTTCTTGCAATAAACAAAAATAATGAGTTCAATTATTGTCTATGCTATATATAGTATATTTGCTGAAAGCGTTTATAATTTCAAATGTAGGACAAAGAGAGAACAGAAGTGGTGCAGGACATGATGTTCATGAGGGAGGAGGAGCGAAGCCAGAAGTAAAAATCTGGAAGAGGAATTGATAGAGATTTATCATCAACAGGAGAAAAGATAGAGAATCCAGGGAAACAGAGAAGCAAGGGGAAAATACATATACAACTAAAAAATTAAAATTATAAGAATACATGACAAAACTGCAAAATACCATTCATATATCACAGTTCTCAAATATGGATGCATGAAAAATACCTAGTTTCAGAAGTAGTGGAGATACTAGAGAAGAGAAAAAAAAAAATAAAAACAGAAACAAAACAAAACAACTCAATGGAAAACTGAATGGCTGTTTGCTTCAGAGTTCAGTTTTCTCAGTCCTGTCCAATTCTTCACAGACATGGTCCCTATCTCACAGATCTAGATTTCAGATACCCCAGGCTTGGCCATGTTGCAGTTCCAAGATCTCAATGCTGTTCCAATTGCAGAGAGATCACCAGGGATGTGTTCACACAGAGGAGCAACCCTGAAAAGAAGCTGCAGAATGGCAGTCACCAGTCCTCCCAACAGGAAGACTCCAGGTGCAGCCAAATTCAGAGGTACTCTGACACTGGACTTCCAGGTCCCAGCTGGTGTCCCCACAGGTGAGTGTAGGGCACCTTGGCCCCCTAGGCACTGGCCAGCATCCCAAGATAGAGGTGGCCATGTGTAACCCAAACCTGCAGGCACTCTGACAGTGGTCCTCTGGGAGGTGGCAGTAATGGGTCAGTTGCAGTGGGCAGTGAGTCATTGGCAGCAGCACCCTGAGAACAGGTTGGTGGCAGCAGCACTGGTGGTAGCAGTGCCCAGAGAAAAGACCTCTGGGTGATAGTAGGAGCAGCATCTGTGGCAGCAGCTTAGGCAGCAGCCAAACCTGGAGAGAAGACCCCTGGACAACAGTAGCAGTGGCAGCAGCATCAGCCTTATTGTAATTTCTTCATACTCTTCCCCTACTAATAGTCAAATTTTTCTGTTCCCTTTTCTTCTCTATTTCACTAGTTTTCATTATTTTTTAAGCTTCCATCTTATGCTGTCATCTGCTTCCTATCTCTTATTTCTCTCATGTTTACTTTTTAAATATTTAAATCTTCTCTTGCCTTCCTAAGATTTTTTTTCCTCACTAAAGAAATTATAATTCCACTATCTGAGAGAATTATATAGTTTATGTAATTCCTACTTCATTCATGTTATTATTAATACAGTGGACAATATAGTAAATACCTTCCGTTTAAAGCTTGATCTAGTTCATGATTGCTTACTGTTTGTGATAATGTTAAATGTTGCCCTGATCATTCCTCTACAGTCGTTAATTAGTATTATAAATGCCAAAGTAGACACTAGACATTTATTTTTAAGACTGTACATTTGTTGCTAACATTGCTACTATTTCTTGCTCCTCCTTTATCTGAGAGAGACTGGGAAGTTATTGGGACACTTCAAGTTCACAGAGTAGAGATACTGCTGCTGAGCAACATTCACAACTCAGACAAGTAAGAGTAAACTTCAGTCCATGCATAAACGAACCCTGTGTGAGTCTCAACAATACCTGAACATGTACAATAGGGGAGAGAAAAATCTCCAAACTAAAAACCAGACCCCAAGAAGAAACAACTAGAAGCATCCTTAGGCATTATCTACTCATATAGCAAAAACAAAGAGAAGTCCCTAGAATGAAAAAGATAACTATACACCAAAGAACACATGTATGAAAGAGGAAGTCAACTCAACTGAGGCACAAGTCCAAGACTTTTGAATACATATGGAAACAGACACCACTCTCCCCGCCGCAATGTATAATCCTAAAGCAAAGAAACCCACAGATTTGGAAGTAGATAAAATTCCAGAGAAGTACTATAAAAATGGACTACTAAAGTATACAGTGAACTAAAAGAAGAGCTAAGAATGAACTAAGAAAACAAATACAACAGGTGAAAGACCATTTGA
>JAJEJO010004284.1:0-53092 GCA_020662805.1 Glaucomys volans | reverse complement strand
AGAAAGAAAGAAAGAAAGAAAGAAAGAAAGAAAGACTATGAAAGGGCAGTTTCATGAAACTGCCTATGAAAGAAAGAAAGAAAGAAAAACTATGAAAGGTATAAAGGAGAAATTAATGAATGATGGTATTTGAAGTAGTAGTAGATCATGCAAGAGGATGAATATATGGTAATAAAAGCAGGTTTAAACTAGAGAGAAGAAAACAAGAATAGGAAGATTTATTCCAATGAATGCTTTAAATTATTAGATGAAATGCATTCAAATGGATTGAAGGTACAATGTTAGCTATTGGGTTAACAATTATTATTCAAGTTAAGAAATTATTTATATCATCAATGTTGACATTAGAGTTGTTCAAAATATGCCATGTCTAGGTGAAGAAAATACTTGTTGAATCTTTGGATTTCATTGAAATTTGGACATTTAGCAGCTGTCCATCAATCTTTGACTGTGGATCTCTCCCAAATTGCAGGGGTGTGGGAACCATTTCCCTACTTGCACTGAATCTCCTACAATCAGTTTCTGGTTATTCTGCTCAGGGACCTACAGTTGACTGCTTGTCAGGTGCAGTGTTGCATGTTGGCTGTTTCTATTTGTGTGGTAATTCAGGATGAAAGCTCTGTAGTGTCTCTGTGTTTGCAGTGGGTCACCATGTATATGCTTCTGTATACAGAATCCTTTTAGTGGTAGTGAAGATCCTGATGTCTGTCTATGAGTTCAGGAACTCTGGTTGTCAGTTTTCTGTGCACATTCTATGGTGCAGAAGTATCCCCCTGGCTGATATCACTTTATGAGGTATGTTTGTGAAGGGTCTTTTGTGGTTCACTTGGATTCTAATTTTCACTGCCCCAGGTTGTGAATGGTATGTGTTGATTCCCTCTGTTTACTAAGTCTGATGCAAAGTCCCACAAGTATCCAAACAAGTATCCAGTTGTAATGGTTCAAACTATTAACCTATTAAGACTGGGATTAGCCCCTTCTCTGGTAATTTCCCCCTGAGTCTCAGTGTCACTGGATATTAAGGTAGCTTCCCTCGTGTAAAGCCCTGTGATCCCTGGGACTGTCCCTAGGCTTCCCATGGTGCCTTCTCCCAGTCCAGTGGTCAGGGCCCAATGAATCTACTTTCCTTTGTTCTGCACCAAAGCTGCTTAGTTGTTCTGCACCAAAGCTGCTTGCTAAACTATTTGAATTAAACTCAAATAGTTTAGCAAGCAGACATTATGCCTAGTGGGGCAAGGTGCACTTCCTAATACAGGTTCCTACCAGTCCATTTGTTCCCTTTGTTTGTGGTGAAGGGAACGGAGGGGGGGCGGTTTCAGCATATTTTGAGTGGGAGTGGTCTTTCTGGAAGTTCTTTATGGCCAGATTCTTAAGTGGTCCCACTGTAGGGAACTTTCCTCTGATTAAATTTGCAGCTCTCTCTGCTTGATCTCTCTGTTGTCCTTAACCTGTTCTCATCCACAGATTAAAGATTGGGGTTAGGGTACTCTGAGGTTTTTTTTCTACTCTGGTAACCTGTCTTCCAATCTCTTTAGGTCTCAGACTATGTAAAGCCAAGTTTTGGAACATTTATTTTGCTTCTTCTTTGCTGCCTTCTTTCTTTGTTTTAAGAAGACTGGAATTCATTGTCTACCTTGCTTCCACTATGTTCCACCAGAAGACTTCTAGAGGTTATAAATGAATTTAGTAAAGTAGAAGGATACAAGATCAACACTCACAAATCAGTAACTCTTCTGTACCCCAAAAGCAGTTCCAGTGAAAAATAAATTAGGAAAACCATTCCTTTCACAATATCCTCAAAAAAGAAAAAGTCTGGGATTTTATCTAATCAAGGAAGATAAAGACCTCTACAAGGACACTATGTAACCCTGAAGAAAGAAATTGAAGACCTCAGAAGATGTAAAGATCTCTCATATGCTTTGATGGGCAGAACAAATGTCAAAATGGCCATCCAACAAAAATGTTATGCACATTGAATGCAATCCACATGAAAACCAATGACATTCTTCACAGAACTAGAAAAAATAGTCCTTAAATTTATTTGAAAAAAATAAGAGACCTAAAATAGCCCAAACAATTCTGAACAAAATAGGTGATGCAGGGGGCATCACAATATCCAATTGCAAATTATACCATGGCCGTATATTAGCAAAAACAGCATGTTACTGGCATCAAATATTAAGACCAGTGGAACAGAGTAGAAGAAATACAAACCAAATAAATATGTACAGCTGTCTGGTACTCAACATGGATGCCAAAAATATGTATTTGAGAAAAGGCAACCTTTTTAACAAATGTTACTTGGGAAATTGTATATCCTTATCTAGAAGAGTGGAATTAGATGCTTACATTTCACCCTGCACAAAGGTCAAATCAAAATGTATCAAAAACCTTGGAATTAGAACATGAATATTGCAACTGCTAGAAGAAAACACAGGGGCAATACTCTGTAATATACTGGTGCAGGCACTGACTTCCTCAAAAAGATCCCTAAACACAAGAAATAAAATCAAGAATCAAAAAGTGAGATGCCATCAAAATAAAAAGCTTCTGCACACCAAAAAAAAAATATGATTAAGAGAATGAAGAGAGACAACCTACAAAATGGTAAAATATATCTTTGCCAGCATTCATCTGACAGGGGATTAATATTCATAATATATAAAGGATTCAAAAAATTTGACACTAGAGAAACAATAATCCTAATCAATAAATGGGCAAAAGAACTAAAAGGAAATTTCTCAAAAGAAGAAATTCAACCAATTTTGCAACAAATAAATATACAAAGCAAACTACATATATGAAGAGAGAAATAGGAACACAATAATAGTAGGGAACTTTTAATGCTCCAACAATCAGCATATCATTGAGATAGAAAATCAGTAAATCAGTAAAATCAGTAAAAAGATAGACTTACATAGAACTCTACACCAAGTTAACCTAATAAATATAGGCAAAACATTCCATCCAAAAAGCAGAAGGATACAGATTCTTCTGAAGCTTACAGAACATGCCTAGGATAGTTTATATGTTAGGTCAAAAAAAGTCATGACAAGTTTAGGAAGATTGAAATCATATCTAGTATTTTTTTTAACCATGATGGTATAAAACTGGAAATCAATAACAGGATAAAAAATTTGGCAGCATGTAAAGAATAAAACACTTTTGAACAAATATTAGATTAAAAAATCAAATATTTGTTGATTGTATTTCTTCTTCTGTGAACTCTCTGTTCAGTTCCTTAGCCCATTTATTGATTGGGTTATTATTATTATTATTTTGGTGTTAAGTGTTTTGAGTTCTTTATATATCCTTGAGATTAGTGCATGAGGTGCATGTGATAAAGATTTTCTCCCATTCTGTAGGCTCTCTCTTCAAATTATTGTTTCCTTTGCTCATAAGAAGCTTTTTAGTTCAAATCTCTTCCATTTAAATATTCTTGCACTTTAGGAGTCATGTTAAGGAAGTCAGATCCTAGGCTGACATAGTGAAGATCTGGGCCTACTTTTCTTCTATTAGGTACAGGGTCTCTGTTCTAGGGCCTAAGTTTTTGATCCACTTTGAGTTTCATGTAGGGTGAGACATAAGGGTTTAATTTCATTTTGTTGAATGTGGATTTCCAATTTTGCCAGCACAATTTGTTGAATAGGCTATCTTTTCTCAGGGAATGTTTTTGGCTCCTTTAGTATGAGATAACTATCTATGTTGGGGTATCTCTGAATCTTCTATTCTATACCACTTGCCTATGTGTCTGTTTTGGTGACAACATGCTGCTTTGGTTACTATTGCTCTGTAGTATAGTTTAAGGTCTGGTATTGTGATGTTTCCTGCTTCACTCTTCTTGCTGAGGATTGCTTTGGTTGTTCTGGGTCTCTTATTTTTCCAAATGAATTTCATGATTGCTTTTTCGAGTTCTATGAAGAATGTCATTGGTATTTCAATAGGAATTGCATGAAATCTATATAATGCTTTTGGTGGTACGACCATTTGGCAATATAAATTTTGTCTATTCAGGAGCATGGGAGGTCTTTCCCATCTTCCAAGTTCTTGCTCAATTTCTTTCTTTAGTGTTCTGTAGTTTTCATTGTAGAGGTCTTTCACTTTTTTGTCAGATTGATTTCCAAGTATTTTATGTTTTTTTGAGGTTACTGTGAATGGGGTAGTTTTCCTAACTTCTCTTTCAGTAGATTTATCACTGCTGTCAAAGAATATGTTTAATTTATGGGTGTAGATTTTATAACCTGCTAATTTGCTGAATTCATTTATGAGTTTTAGAAGTTTTTTGGTGGAATTTTTTTCTATCTTCTAAATTTATGATCATGTCATCAGCAAATAGTGATAGGTTGAGTTCTTCTTTTACTAAATGTTCAACATATGTAGCAATCAGAGAAATGCAAATCAAAACTACTCTAAGATTTCATCTCACTCTAGTCAGAATGGCAATTATCAAGAATACAAGAAACAATAAATGTTGGTGAGGATGTGGGGGAAAAGGCACCCTCATACATTGCTGGTAGGGTTGCAAAATGGTGCAACCATTATGGAAAGCAGTATGAAGATTCCTCAGAAAACTTGGAATGGAAGCACCACTTGACATAGCTATCCCACTCCTTGGTTTATACCACAAGGACTTAAAATCAGCATACTACAGTGATGTGGGCACATCAATGTTTTTACTAGTTCAATTAACAATACCTAAACTATGGAATCAATCTAAGTGTCCTTCATCAGATGAATGGATAAAGAAAATGTGTTATATGTACACATTGAAATATTACTCAACCTTAGAAAAGAATAAAATTATGGTATTTACCAGTAAATGGACAGAGCTGGAGAACACCATGCTAAGTGAAATAAGCCAATCCCCAAAAACCAATGGCCAAGGGTTTTCTCTGATATGAGGATGCTAAAACACAGTAAGGGTGAGTGGGTCTTGGGAAGAATAGAAGTATTTTGGAATAGACAGAGGCAAGTGAAGGAAGGGGAGGGGATATAGGGGGAGGAAAAATAGTAGAATGAATTGGACATTATTACCTTATGTGCATATATGATTACACAATCAGTGTGATTCTACATCATATACAACCAGATTTATCAAAATGAGTTCTAATGTCATGTATAACTAATTAGAACAACAACAAAAGAATCAAGGCAAAGAAAAAAACAGAAATCAAATGGGAAAATATGAAAACATTTTGGAAGCACAAATAAAAATATAACATACTAAAATTCATGGGATGGAGCAAAAGCAGTACTGAAAGGGGGTGTGCAATGATTAGTGTCTACATTACAAGAGAATAGCAATCTCAAATAACTCACTCAACTTTTCTTCTCACAGAACTAGAAAAAGAACAATTTAAGTTCAAATTCAGCAGAAGAAATGATAAAAATTGGGGCAGAGTGGGGTGCAGTGGTGCATGTCTGGAATCCCAGCAGCTCAGGAGGCTGAGGCAGGAGGATTGAGAGTTCAAAGTTAGCCTCAGCAAAAGTAAGGTGCCAAGCAAGACAATGAAACCCTATCCCTAAATAAAATACAAAATAGGACTGGGGATGTGCTTCAGTGGTCAAGTACCCCTGAGTTCAATCTCTGGTTCAACTCCCCCCAAAATTGGGAGAGAAATAAATAAAATAGATAAACAATAGAAAAACTTGATAAAATTTGGAGACTTTTTTTTTTTTTTTTGGAAAAGTTAAATCTGACAAACCCTTTGCTAGACTAAGGGAAAAAAAGTAAAAGGAATCAGAGTGTTATAATCAGAAATGGAAGTGGAGACATTATAACAATTATGATGAGAATGTAGTAAATAATTACATGCCAATGAATTGTGCAACATGAAAGAATTGAATAAATTCCTACAAACTACCTGTTAAGACTAAATCAAAAAGAAAGGGAAGGTAGGAATAGAACAATATCAAATTAGTAAACAGAATCAGCAATAAAATTACTTGCCCAAACAAAAATACAAACAGAACCACATAATTTTAAGCCAAAATACTACTAAACATTTAAAGAATTAACACTAATTCTTATTAAATTATTTTTTAAAATATAAAACAAATACTTCATAATTACCATATGAGACCAGCATTACCCTGACACCAAATCAGAGGTACCACAAGTACAGAAAACTATAGGCTAAGATCCTTCGTAAACAATTTAAAGTATTTAACAAAATACTAGGACACTGAGTACAGGGGCACATTAGAAGAATGATAAACCATAACCAAAAGAGACTTATTCCTGGGTGGCAAAGATCATCCACATAAGAAATCAATAAATGTAAAACATCACATTAACAGATCACAAGTACAAAAAATTATCTCAATAGAAGCAGAATTATAGGTTAAAAAATTTAACACATTTTCATGATAAAAGTCTTAGTAAATTAAGCATAAAAGGAATTCAACATAATAAAAGCCACAGATAAGAAGTCTATACCTAACATTATACTTAATAATTAAAAACTTAAAAAAAACTTTCCTCTGAGATAGGAACTAGGGAAGGATGCTCACTCTTGCTACTTTATTTAACAAATTACTGGAAGTTCTAGTCAGAGTAATTAGGGAAAAAAGAGATATGAGAGTAATCCATATTGGAAAGGAAGAAGTAAAATTATCTATGTATTCAAAGGACAGGATTTATATATAGGTAACCCTGAAGACTCTACCAAAAATACATTTGAAGTAATAAATTCAGTAAATTTCCAGGATACAAAATTAACATACATGAATCAGTTATATTTCTATATGCTAATAACATACACTCTGTGAAGGAAATTAAGAACACAATTCCACTGCACTACAAAGAATAAAATACCTAGGAATAATCTCTAAGGAGGTGAAAGACTTGTGTACTGAAAATTCTGAATTATTGATGAAAGAAATTAAAATGGACACAAATAAATTTAAAGACATCCCATGTTCATGGATCATAAGAACTAATATTATTAGAATACCCTTACTATCTAAAGGAGTCTACAATTTAATAAGAATCCAATTCCTCTTAAAACCCCAATGGAAATTTTTACACAACTAGGATAAAATTCTGAAATTTTCATGAAATCACAGTACATGACAAATAAAGAAATTTTGAGCAAGAACAAAGCTGAAGTCATCACATTCCTTGATTTTAAAACATGGCATAGCAATAGTACTCAAAACAGTATGCTACTATCATAAACATAAACATATACACCAATGGAACAAAATAGAAGAGCACAAAATAAACCAACACATGCAGGATCAACTGATCTTTGACAAATGTGCCAAGAATTCACATGGGACATAGGCTCTTCAAAGAATGATATTTGAAAAGTGGATATCCACATACAATAGCATGGAAGTGGAGCCTTGTCTTTCATCATACATAAAAGCAACTTAAAATGGATTAAGATTGAGACCATATAAACTTGTGTTAGTCAGCTTTTTGTTGTTGTGGCAAAATACCTGACAAGAACAAAGTGGAGGAGGAAAAGTTTATTTTGTCTCATGGTTTCAGGAGTTTCAGTCCAATGTCAGCTGACATCATTGCTCTGGGTGAGGTGAGGCAGAACATTATGGTGGAAGGGCATGATGGAGAAAAACTGCACAGCTCATGGCAGTGTGGAAACAGAGAGAGAAAGACAGACAGAAAAAAAGAGCCAGGAAGAAGATAAACTCTTCCAGGGCATGTCCTCAGTGACATGTTTTCTCAAACAAGGTCAACACTTCCTAGTAGCCTATTAATTTGATTAATGCACTTATGACATCAGAGTCATCATGATCCAATCATTGCCTAAAATCCCTATCTCTGAACCTTTATGCATTGCCTAAAACATGAATTTGGTGGGCACATTCCAAATTGAAAACATTATGAAAACCAAGAAGCAAACATAAAAAATGTTTCTGGATAATGACCTTGGCAGTTATTATTGAATATGACATAAAAAGTATAAGCAAAGTAGAAAACAATATTTCATTTGTTTGTGGGATGATGACAAACAAGAAACCTTCTGCACCACAAAGGATTCAACAAAATAAAAAGGTAAACCTACTCTATGGAACAAAATATTTACAAACAATGTACTGATAAAGGGCTGATGTCTAAAACTTAAAAGGGTCTCCTCAAACTCGCTAGCAAAATATGCAAATAATCCAATTTTAAAATGGGCAAAGGAGCTAAGCAACATTTCTCAAGAAAACACATACTAATTGCCAACAGGTATATGAAAAGATGTTCAATATTACTAGTGAGGAAAATGCAGAATATAGCCACAAGGAGCAATCAGCTAATAATTTTAGGATGGTACTATGGTTTGAATATGAATTGCCTCCTGAAGGCTCCTGTGTTAATGCAGAAATGTTTATAGGTGAAATGATTGAATTGTCAGAATTGTAACTCAATCAGTTTACCTAGCTCTAATGCACTAAATGGGTGTTAACTGTAGGCAGGTGGGTCACTGGGTCCATGCCCTGGAAGGTGCATCTTCTCTATGTCCCTTTTCCCTTTCTCTAAATGCTTCCCAGCTGCCATGAGGTGAGCAGTTTTCCCCTCTCCTGTCCTTTGGCCATAATATGCCACCATCTCACTTCTGACCCATAGCAATGGACGTGGCCAATCACAGACTAAACCTCTAATACTGAGTCAAAATAAACTATCCCTCCTCTAAGTTGTTCTTATCTGGAACAACCATGCAAAGAAAGATGACTAAAATAGATGGCTATTATCTAAAAGAAAAAATATAATGGTTTTGGAAAGGATGTTGAGAAAAAAATCACTTTTACCCTGTTGGTAGAAGCATAAACTGATACAGCCATTACAGAAAAAAAATAGAGGTTCATAAAAAAAATTAAGAGTAGTATTACCCTAAGATCCAGCATTCCCACCATGGGTTAGACCTATAATATTTTGAAATAGGATTTTGTAGAGGTATATGAGATCCATGTTCATTATGAAATTATTTTCAATAACCCATACTTTGAAACAACCTAAATATCTACTGGCTAATGAGTGGACTAAAAAAATACAGTATATACAATGGAATATAAATGCTTCTAGATTTATAATGGAATTATATCCTCATCAACTCTCCAAAAGTTAAAAATATTCTAAGTGTAGAGTGCATTTTAACACACTTAATCTATCAAACATCATAGCTTATCCTACCTCAAATATACTCAGAACACTTATGTTAGGCTGAAGTTGTGCAAAATCATCAAACACAAAGCCTGTTTTATAATAAAAATGGTGATTAGCTCATTTAATTACTTTAATACTATATAGATAGTGAAAATTATATGGTTGTTCTATTATTACTAGCCCAGGAGAAGACAAAAATTCAAAATTCATTGTGTGATTTTTATTGAATAAGTATAGCTTTTGCATCATTGTGCAGTTGGAATATCATAGGTAAAACCATCTTAAGTCAGGGACCATCTATACTTTTCAGCCTTGCAAAGCAAGAAAATTTTATCCTTTGTTCCAATAGGAAGGAACCTGGAAGACATTGCACCAAGTGTAATAAGCCAGACCAGAAGGACAGATAGTACATGATTCCACTTGTAATAATCAGGGTTCTTTTGAGGGACCAAATCAAGAGGACATATATTTATCTGTGTGATTATATAAAGAGGATTTATTAGATTGACATCCATGACCAGAAGTTGAGTAATAGCACAGTGGCTGTCTGTAGGCTGGAGAGCCAGAGGAACCAATGGCTACTAAGTCCAAGAATATGAAGTCACAGAGCAAGAGACCAATCATGGAGCCCTGGTCTAAGTCTGTAGTCTGAAGTCCCCCTAGAGAATTACTGGTTAGAGTCTGCTTTGGAAGAGTGAAGGAGCTGACATCTTATGTCCTCAGCAATTCCAGTAGCAACAAAAGCAACCATTCCAGAAGAATCCAGCTTGCATCTGCTTGGCTTTCTCCTTCCACCTTATGGTTCCATCAAGGCCCCGGGTCTATTGGAATGTGCTGCCCATACTTGGGGAGGGTCTACCCACTCAGTTTAATGTCCCATATGCCAATCACCTCTGGAAACACCCTCATAGACACATTCAAAAGTCCCTGAATCCTAGGTATCAATCCAATCAGGTTGATATTACACATCAACCATCACAACACTTATGAAAGCAATCTAAAATACTAAACCTCATAGATGTGACAACACAATGGTGGTTTCCAGGGACTGAAGAAAAGAGAAAATGGGGATGTATAATTCAAAGGGGTACAAAGTTTCAGTTATACAGGTGAATAAGTCCTAATGATGTACTATACATCATAGTGCCTCTCATTAACAATTAACATAAAATCTGGTATTGTATAGTTAAAATTTTACTTAGAGGTTAGGTCATTCATTAATCATTCTTATCACACATAAAATAATCATGAATAAAGAACTAACTTTTAAAGGTATTGGTATATTTATGGCATTGATTGTGGTGATACTGTTATGGGTATATAGTTATCTCATGAAGTTGCTTGCATTAAATATTGACACTTTTTGTATGTTGATTATATGTGAATAAAGTAGCTTTAAAAAGAGGAGGTAGATAATATTCATGGCTTGATCCTGTCTGGATATTCCATCCACCTGGATTCTGAAATGAATGTACTTTTTTCTTCATGATGATCCATTTCCACAGAAATATGAGATCATTCCATTGTATAATAAGAGGTCCTGTAGTTAATATAGAAAATTCTCAGTATCTAATCAACATTGATTAAAATTCAGATTTAGTATTATCCTGTTGTATTGATCTATTGCATCTATTATTATTTTTGTGCTTTTATTTAATGTTACATAAATCCCTAGAGAATATGAATAGGTGTCTTCTAATGCTGTGCTTCTCAAACATGTTGTGCCATACATCACCTGGTAGTATTCTAAAATGTAGATTGATTCAGTAGATCTGGGTTTGGCTCAAAAATCTACATTTTTAACAAGGAAATGCCAGTCTTGCTGGCCCTGGTACATATTGGGATTAGCAAGTTCATCTATACACTCAACACTGCTATCTGTTACTGCTATCAGAGAATACCTTTCTCTGAGCTACTTGTGGTGAATGAGCAAGTGTGTGTGTGTGCACATGCATGTGCACACATTTGTGCACTTGAATGTATAAGGGATGCAAGGAAGAGAAAATTATAATTTACCTTGGTTTTCATCTTCCAAGATAATTGAGGGCAAAAAATAATTTACCTTCATTAATCAACAAGTCATTTATCCATGAATCAATCTCTCCTAGCTGGAGCAATTTGGGATGGTACTACTCAACCATGTCATGAACCACATATACTTTCACACATTCATTCACTCAGCAATCATTTATTATGTACTATATTCCAGAAAATGTCTTGGGCAGCAGCTTTGGAGTAGTGTGAGAGACATGATCCCTGCATTCAAGGATCTCATACCTAAATGGAAGAGATGAACATGGTAAGAAAAACAAGAATAAGTCAAATATGGAACACTAGCTTAGCACAGCAGAAAATGTGAAAACTTAATACAGGATTGGAGATGATTTCACATAGGATGTGACATTATCCTGACACTTGATAAATGAGGAAAACAATTCAGGCAGCAGAACATTAGGGAAAGGCATTCCTCGCTGAAGGAGTAACACTTGCAAAAGCAAAAAAAACATTAAACTTTATGGTATTTTCAAGGAATCACAGGTAGTTCAGGTAGTGATTGCAGGGGAGTGACAAAAGGTAAGTCTGGAACAGTAAGCGAACCATCAAATCAGTAATGGTCTTTATTCCAAGAAAGAAAAGTAATTATCTCGTAGACTAGGTGGAATATTGAGTGGTAGAGTTTTAGAAAATAATTTAAGTAGTTGAAAATATGTTTGAAGTTTATCAAATCAATACAATTTTGGAAAACAAGGAATTCTGAACTGAGTATCAGTGATGGTAGGAAAAAGTTTTCTAGAGGTAGAATGACAGGACTTTGTGGTAAATTGGACATTGGAGGGTAAAAACAGTTTCAAGCCTAGCTAATAGGTGAGATATAATGGTATGTGCTGAAGCGCTGTGTATACTGTGTGAGTGTAGGTATTACCTTGGAAGTAATAATAATGAGTTCTGTTTTTATCTTGTTGAGTTTAAGAGATCTGTAGGAAAAATTGGATAACTATGCATCAGTTGGTTGAGATTATGCAAAAAAAATACATATGGAATACAGAGGTTGGATCTTTGTACTCCTTTGAATCACCTAATATCTTCTCTTTGTAATTTAAAAGTACTGCTTTGGTGAATGATACATCTGGGCTATTTACAATGCCAAATTTCATAATTGTTTTTCTAGCTTTCTTTGGAATTTGAAGACCTTCCAAGACCATAAGAAGATAATATGTTGTTGTATGACAGCAAGAGCAATTAGTTATTTTTGAGCAGTATTTTCAATAATTAAAACTATAAACATTTTCTGATTTCTTTGATTTATGTAAATATTGAGAATGCCGCCTTAGAACTACTTTTTGTGATAAGACAACAGAATTGGGTCTGACATGTTTGCCCATATTTCAGAAGTTTGATTCAGCTTATAGTATCAGGACATTTGGATAACATTAAAATAGGACATTGCTTGATCATATATAAATAAATGAGAACAAACAGGATATGATTTGAGCTGATAAAAGAATAGGTAGAACGAAATCTGTTATCAATTCTCCTCTTTGGCTTACTTCTGGTATTTAAGGAGGGAGTTGGTTCTTTAGATAGTAAAAATTAATTTATATGAATATAGCATATAAAGTACTTGTTCAAGAGCTACTGATAAAGTGTGACTGTTAACGTGATTACATTTCAAATTGAAGCAGAACTAGAAATGAGAATGGCTGCAGGTAAAATTGGATATTTTGGAACAAAAACAAGAATTTATGCTTCTAGGTAGCTGGTTGCTCATCTGTAGTCATAATGCAATGCAAAGAGTTATTATAGCTAGTGATTATTTTTATTTACATACACATCAAACTGATGAGATGAGGTTTACATTTGCTCTACTTCTTTGTTTCCATCTGAGTATCATTAATTTTCCAGATTAAATAAAGAACTTATTGGACTGTAACATCAAATACGTATTAGTAAATTGCTAGGTAATTATTTATATATTTAATATATTTATACATAGCCTACCTAAATCTGAAACCAAAGCCACTGGTAACTTTGTTTAACTCTGCACCATTAATTTCTTCAGAGTGACATTATGATGTGAGCTGAACAGATGGAATTGCAGGATTGTTCTAGCAAATTTATCATAAAAAATGCATCCGACACCTGTGTAATTTGCCTAATCATTTTCCTAATAAGCTCCCACCATTAATTATGCACGATTTCCACAATGCAATCAAGATAAAAGTAAATCTGATGACTTAATACCCTTCAAAATAATTGGTTCACCCAACACAAGGCCTCCTTTGCTTTCCATAGCCATTTTAGTTAATTAGAAAAAGGGTGCACCCTGTTGGAGTCAGCAGAATGGAGGCTGATCGCTTGGTGGGAGGTAGACCTGCTGGGTTTTTGGGCAGGAGTCAAGGATATTAACTCATGGAAGAATAGAGGAGAATGTTGCCCCTTCCTCTTCTTTTCTTCCCTCTACAAACCCCCCTTCCAACTTCCCCGCCTCCCCCCACCCCACCCCAGTAGCAAACAGATGCGATTAGTGTTCTTCAGCCATCAGAAAACTGACTGCAGGACTCTGTGGGTCTAATGAGAATCAACTTTTCTGAGGCTGCTGTCTTGCAGTGCAGTCCACCTGTCACATCATTAGGTGCAGCATGTGCCTTGAATTCACTTTGCTAAATGAGATTTACAGGCCCCACTGAAACCCATCCTGCAGCATCCCTGCTTCAATTAGCTAAAGATTAATTGTCTGAGAAAGGGAATGAAAGTTTTACTTCAACTGACCTGAAAAAAAAAAGGTATGGGGGAAAAAAAAAAAAGAAAAGTATGGTTCAGGTATTCCACATAGGCCTGAGGCAGTGTGGAAAAACGTGATAATTTAAAGGTGCTGCAAATTTCCTACACCTCGCCTGGATGAATGAAATTAACTAGCACTAAAAGCTGTCAAATTAAAGGTTGACTTCCAGATATTAGCACCTTAAATGTCACCGAATATTCTCTCTTTCTTTTTTTTTTTCTTCTTCTTTTTTTCTTTTTTTTTTCTTTTTGGCAAACATTCACGTCAGCACACCTGCACATGCACACAAACATTTTCTTACCACTGTTCCTGTTAACTGCTTGTTCGTGCCCAGTCGGGAGTTTCTTGCTATAAATCTTTGATGTAACCATGGCTACAAAACAACTGGCAATTACAAAATTTCCTCCATGTTAATGTTACACTAATTATGTTTGAATATGCTTTAATAGAGAAGAAGAGTTGGAGGTGAGGAAAGAGTCTGGAAGAAGGGCAGAACGTGGGATCTCTGCTCCCATCTGCCACACATTCCCTACACTAGTCATACGCACAGAGTCCTTAAGTGGAGGTTCATCATTAGTAGCTAGAATTTCTTAATTTGTAAATTTTAATGTGAGTTATAAGAAATGAAAGGTTTGCTTTATGGGGAATGGCCTTATGTAAATACACAATTGCTAATGTTTAGCATTGTTGGATATGTAATGATTTAATAAGATTTGGATGGAAGATAGGAAAACATTAGCTAAAATTACTTTTAACTAATTAAATAAGAAAAACATTTAGCATATATGCCAGTGGAGATCTCATTTGGCAAGCATGTCAAACATGGTATACAACACCGGAGGGAAGAGTAGGCTTGCCTCACATCGGGGAAGCAATGGTATCAGGGCACCTCTATTCTGTTAACTTTTAGCATTCTGCAACTGACCACCACTTAAATTTGTGGGTTACAGTATCTACTTTAAAATAATAATTTAATAACATGCCTGGGGAAAACTCTTAACAAGAAAGCACAGAAATTAGATAACACCACACATATAAGCACAAGAGAAGGGTGATGCAATAGCAGAACTGACATGCTTCTACTTTGAATGTTAGTCCCTTGTCACCTACCTTAAAAAATTAAAAACAAAAACAGGAAGAAAAAACTGAATCTTAAAAAAAGAAAAGCATAAGTAATTTCTTTTACAAATTTGAGGGAGCATATTCGAAACATGCATTTAGATCCACTATATTTAACAATGAACCTCACTCTAAATATTTTACCATTAGTTATTAGCTAACAAAGCCATGTAGCCTAACAATTTGAAAGTCATCTAAATAAAAAAAATTAACTGTTTTTATGTTTTTGTATGTTGTATGAATATGGTTTATGCATAAAAATAAATTGAATGTAATAAGTAAATTTATATCAGATATATGTTCAATTTTTAAATTTAATTTTAGTTTATTACCTCAATAGGATACATATCCAAGAAGGTCAGATAATCCTAACCCAGGATGTCGCCCTCATCTGTAAAATTGGACAAAGCCTAGGAAAATTGGCTACTCTGAGTTACAATCTTCAAATGGCCTCAGATATTTCCATGGCTATGGAGTTTTGATAGTTTAAGGTCCTTTCTGCCTCAAATTGAATAGTTAAGACCTATACAGGAAGAGATAAATAGAAAGTACTCTTCAGTACAGAAAGTTCCATGCTCTCCTTTCATATTGATAAAAATATATGTTGTATTCTTAAAAAAAAAAATTCTTTGCAAAAGGATGCTTATAGGGGAATCTTTTTTGATAGTTACCTGCACATGTATTTACTTAGCTGAGTGATTAGAATTTTGATTTAAAAGAAAGGTATCCTTCTGAGTCTCTTGTTTTTCTTTTAAACACCCAATCTTATATAATATCCAAACTTTTTCAAACATTAAATATACTCCATACTTTTTTTTACTAGTAGTATTTCATTTAATCCTCACCACAATTCTATGAAGAAGTTTTATTAGTTTGCCACTTTTATTGGTGAGTAAAATTAAATTACAAACAGTGAATAACTTGCTCAAGGGCATCCTAATAAATACAGGTGCTATGATTTGAACCTTTTATGACCCCCTAAAATATCATGATTTGAAAGCACAATCCCTAATATAGGAAGGTTCAGAGGTGGGGATTTTAGTCAATGATTAGATCATGGGGCTATGACCTCATCAGTAGATTAATCCATTTGATGGATTAATAATTTGAATGGACTACTGGGTGCAAACTGTGAATATGTGGGTCATGGTTAGAGGAAGCAGGTCACTGTGGTGTGCCCTTGGACTATATCTTGTCTCTGCTTCTGTCTAACTCTGCTTCCTGGCTATTATTAGCTTAGCAGCTTTCTTCTGCCACAATCTTCCACCATGTTCTCAAGGCTCACCCTAGGCTCAGAGGGGTGGAATCAGTAGATCCGATACTGATTTATTTGGTGCTCCTCATTTCAGAGGAGCTCCTCATTCATAAATTTTTCCTACTCCAAGTTGTTCATATCAGGTACTTTGGTCACAGCAATGAAAAATTAACAGACAGGGCTGGGACTCACCCCCTCCCCACCCCCATGAAACTACTGTACAACCTGCTGACCCCAAATTCTCTTGTGTGCCTGTGACAGCAGAAAATCCAGAAAGGCAGTGTTCTTACGGCAACAAATGGCCTAATGAAAACTGGCCAGTCCATACTAGTCATGCCTAAACATGCTTAGCCTAACAGTCATCCCAGAGTTGGCTCCATTAGTTAGGTGAATCCATTGCTCAGCCAGCTAGTCTGCAACCCCTATGCACATGTGAGTACAAACCAATAGCCAGCCAGATCTTAGCTCCATTCATTGGACAGCCCAGCATACAGCCACTAGTACACAGCCCCTGCAGGTGCGTATGCCTGGTCCAACAACTCGACAAGCAGTGTGGTGCCTCAAGTAAAACCAAGTCATATCACTTTAGTCACAAGTACTTGAAGCCTAGGTGAATATCTTCAGTAACAGATACTAAAGGAAAGAAAGTTACAAAATGCCTGAAAATAAATTTGAATTCAAAATAATAATCTTGAAGAAGCCAAATGTGATACAAAAAGAATACAAACAAATGAAAGAAATTAGGGGAAAACACACTTCATGATCTAAATTCAAATTCAACAAAGAAATAGATACCATAAAAAAGTCAAACAGAATTTCTTCAACTTAAGACTTCAGTGAATGAAATGAAAAACATAATCTAGAAATACAACAACAGACTAGGTAAAACAAGAGAAAAAATTTTGTCCTGAAAACACATATTTTTAATTAATCCAGCCAAAGGAAAGAAAAGAATTAAAATGTGAAGATAAACTATAGGATCTATGGTGCACTGTTTAGACATTTAGTCAACAAATGTTCATATCATGTGAGTTCCAAAGAGAAAAGCAATGGAGAAGACACAGAAAGCTTATTTAGCAAAACGATAAATAAAAAATTTTCTAAACCTCAGGAGACATATGGACATCCAGACTCATAAGGCTCAAAAGAAAAAAAAAACCTAATTAGACCCTCTCCATATTGCATTATATGCAACTTATCAAAGTCAATGAGAGAATTCTAAAAACAGAGAGAAAATGTCAAGTCACATATAAGGAAAGTCTCATGGGACAATGAGAACATTTATTAACTTTCAGGCTAGTGTAGAATGAAAAAAAAACAAACAGGAAATACAGGCAAGAAAACAATATCCAGCAAATCTATCCTTGAGAAAAAAACCTGAAATAAAATATTTTTCAGACAAGCAAAAACTGAGGGAATGTATTACCTACCTACTAGGCAGACTTACTGGAATTATTTAACATAATTTTTATATCTTGAAGTGAAAGAATGATAACAAATGTTATGAAAGCATTCAAAAATATAAAGCACACTAGTAGAATAGATATTCCAATGAGAAAGTGGAAATAATCCAACATAACCACTAATAAACATGAGAGGAAAAAAAATGCAAGCTATATAAAACAAAGAAGAAAAAACAACTAAGCAGCAGGAGTAAAATGTTTCCTCTCAATAATCACCTTGAATGTAAGTGGATTAAATTCACCAATTTAAAGGTATAGCCTGGCCAAATTAAAAAGAAAAATGAGACCCCACTATATGCTGCTGAGAAGAAACTTGCCATATGGTAAAGACACATATAAACTAAAAGTGAAGAGATAAAAAAAGATACTCCATGCAAATGGAAACCATATGACAGTAGGACTAGCTATACTCATATCAGATAAAACAGACTTTAGGCTGAAACTGGTAACAAGAAAAAAAAAGTCATGATGTAGTGATAGAAGATTAGGTCAGCAAGAGGATAAAACATTTTTAAATATATATATATATATATATATATATATATATATATATATATACACACACACACACACACACACATACATACACTATAGACTGAGTAGAACTGAAAGATATTAACAGAGTATTTCACCCAAAAGCTGCAGAATTCACATTCTTCTCAGCAGGGCATGGGTCATTTTCCTGGATAAACCCTATGTTAGTCCACAAGCAAGTCACAACATATGTAAAAATTTGAAGTCCTATCATGTACCTTTTCTGACCACATTGGAAGAAAATTAGAAATCATCAACAAGAGAAAATGTGGCAATTACATATACACAAGAAAATTAGCATGTTTATGATCAGCCAATGGGTCAAAGAGGATATGATAGGATAAGCTAAAACAAAAAGAAAATTAAATAAATGAAAAAGAAGTAATGAAATACCCAAGATTTATGAAAAAACAATGCTAAGAGAGAAGTTTGCTGCAATAAATACCTGCATCAAAAAAGTAGAAATTTCAAATAAACAATCTAACAATCCAGCTCATGAAACTAGAGAAGCAAGAGCAAAGCAAACCCCAAATTGATAGAATGAAAGAAATAATAAATATTAGAGAAGAAATAAACAAAATAAAGAAAAAAATAATAAAAAAGACATTAAGCAAAATGGTTGTTAAAAAAATAAAACTGACAAAACTTTAGCTAGACTAACAAGAAAAGACAGAAGATTCAAAGAATGTCAGAGACAGAAAGCAAAACATTACTACTGATACCACAGAAATCAATAAGGAGCATTACGGTTAACTACATGACAACATATTGGAACGACTAAAATAAATAGATAAGTGCCCAGTCACATATAACCAACAAAGATTGGTTGAAGAAACAGAAAACCTGAATGGATCGATAATAAGCATAAAATTGAACCACAAATAAAATCTTACAAAAAAGAAAAGCAAAGGACTGAACTGTCTAGGACAAAAACTGAGAATTCTAGCACATTTTCAAAGTGAAACTGACACTACTGCTTCGCACACTATTCCAAAAAAAATTCAAAGGGAGGGTATACTTCTAAGTTCATTCTGTGAGAGCACCATTACCTTAATACTAAACCAGACAAAGATGCAAAGCACAAAACAAAAACACAAAGTAAAAAAAAGGATATAGGTCAATAGCCCTGATCAGCTGAGATGCAAAATTCCTCAACAAAATACTAGTAAACCAAATCCAAAGCACTTCAAAAAGATTATACACTATGATTCAGTGTGAGGTTTTCCAGAGATAAAAGAATAGCTTAACAAGTATAAACCAATAAATATGATACATGTAGCACAAAAACTACATGATGATCTCACTACACACACGAAAAACATTTCATAAAATACAATAATCCCTCATACTAAAGTTGAAAAAATTATTTACAAAAGGAACAAAACACAATTAATGCTATATATGACATTCTCACAGCTCACTTCATATTTAATGTAGAAAGTTGAAAACATTTCCTCTAAGATATAAAAAATAAACAAAGAAGCCTACTTTTACCACACTTCATCAAAATAGTACCATGAATACTAGGCGGATAATTGAACCAAAGAAAGGAATAAAGAGAATCTGAATTAGAAAGGAGGAAGTCAAACTTCACATGCTGGCCGATGACAAGATCTTATATACATAAAAACCTAGACTCTACCTGAAAACTCTTAAAACTCTTAAAACACATTCAGTGAATTTTCAGTATGCAGGATAAATATACAAAAACAGTAGCATGTCTAGCATGTCTATACACAAGTAGGTAGTGTTGAAAAAGAAATTTAAAAAGCAATGCCATTTACATTAGCTAAGAATGAAATGTCTAGAAATAAATTTAACTAAGAAAGTGAAAGAACTATACAATAAAACTTAGAAAACACAGAATAGAATTCTCCTACAATTCATACAGAACTTCAAAAGACCCCAAATCACAGAAGAAAAGCCAAGCAAAAAGAACAAAGCTGCAAGTATAACAATAACTGACTTCAAAATATATCACAAAGCCATAGTAACCCTAGCAGCATGGTCCTTGTATAAAAACTGACACATAGGCCAGTGGGACAGAATAGAGAACCTGGAAATAAAGCCACATATTTACAGTCAACAATTTTTTTCTAACTCATCAAAAACCTACTGCAGAAGAGACAGTGTCTTCAATAAAGGGTTCTGGGAAAACAGGATGTCCTGATGCACAAGAATGCAACTGGATCCCTATCTTTCACCTTATGGAAATGTCAACTTGAAAAGGCTCAAGGATCTAAATGTAAGATGTGAAACTAGAAGAAAATATGCAGGAAGTCCTTCTGAAAATTAGTCCTGTCAAAGATATTTTGGATATCCTTACAAAAGCACAGGCAGCAAAAAGCATAAATTGACAAATGGGATGACAGTGAACCAAAAAGTCTCTGTCAGCAAAGGAAGGAATCAAGGGAGTTGAAGATGCCATGTAAGGAATGGTAGGGTAAATTTTCACTGTTCATCTGAAAAAGTTCTAATATTCAGGATATATAAGGAACTCAAATAATAGGAACAAATTCTCAAATTTGAAATGGAAAAATTAGACTTTTCTCAAAAGAAGATATTAAAATGGCCAACAAATATGTGGAAAAAGTACTCAGTATCATCGTCAGGGAAATGCAAATGAAAATGGTAATGAGATAACGCCTCACCCTACTTAGCATGGCCTGTTATGAAGTAGGCAAAAAATAACACATGCTGGTCAAAGAACTGACAAAAGTAAACTCTCACATGAATTAGTATAGACATTATGGAAAACAGTATGGAGGTGGCTAAAAAAGTTTAAAATAGAACTACCATATGATCCAGCAATCTTACTACTGGATATATATTCAAGTGGAATAAAATCAGTATGTCTAAGAGATATCTATTTGCATGCCCATGATTATACTAGCACTATTCACAACAGCCAAGATTTGAAATTAACCTAGATGCAAATTAATTGACAGATGAAAGGATAAAGAAAATGTATGTATATAGTTAGAATATTATAGTTATGTATATAGAATATTATTCAGCCATGATAAATTAAATTATGTATTTGTGGCAACATGGAGGAAATTGTATAAAATGAAATATGTAAGGCACAGTAAAATAAATCCTATATCTTCTCATTTTTAGATGGAAACTGAAAAGTTGATCACAAAAAGTGGAGAGTAGAATAGTGGTTATCAGAGCCTAGGAAGTATATACACGAGGGAGGGATGGAGAGAAGTCAGTTAAAAGGTGAATTGGTGCAGTCACAAGAGTAATGATTTCCAATGTGCTACAGTACAATAGCATAAATGTGATTGACAATCATTGTGTTTGTATATTTTGAAATAGGTAGGAGAGGAAATTTTGAGTGTTCACAACACTAGGAAATTATGAACACTAGAGGGAATGGATATACCAATTACACTTATATGATCCTTACACAATGGATACATGTAGTGAAATGCTATGCACCATTATTAACCTGTCAATTAAAACCAGAAAGAATACATTTTAAAAAGAAGATGTCATCCAAATTCACTGGAGAATAGAAGTACGAGCCAATGCATACTATCTTACAACTAGTTAATCAATGGTAATAATTTTACATTTGTATTGAAATAGATTTTGTGTGATTGAATAATTACCTATACTAGACCTAAATAAAAGAATAGCTTTTGCCCTGAGAAAAAATTTTTTAAATATTGAAATATTATGAAAAAGTAACAGAAAAGAATCATGAATTAAACAATATAAGGACTAAGCCTTCTATACATATCAACAATATAATATCAAGATTAAGGTACAACTAGGCTTAGATCAAATTATCTTAATCTTTATGATACAGAAATATTAGAGTTATAAATTAAGTTGAAAATAAATGACCATTGTGAATAGAAAAGATTCAGGAAAAGATATAAATAGACAATTCACAAAAGAATAACTGAAAACTATAATTAAAGAAGTAAAAATCATGTGAAACATAAAAGTTAAAATACTGGGACATTATTTTCACCTTAAAAATTGGAAAATGAAGGAAATGTTAATACCAAAGACTGTCAAGAGCATCTAAAATTAGGCATTATAAACAATGATTCCAGGAAGAAAAGTATATATTTGAAATATTTTGCAGCAGAAATCAAGATTTTAAGAATGTTTCTACCTTTCTAATATACTGAGCTGTCTTGCTTCAATCATACTGCACTGATAAACTAACTTGTGCCTTACTACAATACTGAACAAGAAAAAAATTCATCTTTGTCCAGAGAAAAGGGAATAATTAAATGAATATTATTGATCAATTTAAAATGCAAATTTGAAGAAAATATAATGCATTAGGTAATGCTCAGAATGCTCAGTGTTACAAAATCAATTTAAGAAACAATATATCCTCTAAAATAAATTGCATGATGCATTCTGCACATGCATAAAATAGTCAAGCATATTTTAATACTATAGATCAGGTACAAATCTAAGATTTTTATATATTATAGGCTAGAAATTCAGCTTTCCTACTTTATGTATCTTTGTTAGATTACTTTTACTATTTGAATTTCCATTATTTGGTATAAAATGATAACAATAATCTACACTTATAATTGGAGTACAGAATAGGTTAAAGATATGTTATGCTTAGCACAGAGTAAGGCACTAAGCAGAAGTACAATATTTATTATTAGCTATTACTGTCCCTAGATGGTGGTATGGTATTATGAATATTTTCCTTGCTTTTAAATACATCTGAGATATTTTTAATGGGATTTTGACAAGCTTATTTTTTAGTATTCATTGAAAGAAAATATGTATTTACTTTTGAAAATTCAATGTAGCAGTATAACCAAGAAATAGCATGCATGGATAAAATTTATTGTTTTTTAACCTGTTCTATATTAACTGTAAATTTGCTAAGTATGATTACCTCATTATTTTAATTGTTCCACAAATTAATATATTAAGTGCCAGAGAATAGTCTAAGTTTTGGCAACATATCAGTGAATAAAACATGCACTTTTCATTACAAAGTTTGTAATTTTTTAGAGGAGAATATTAGGAAAAAAATGTGTGTCATAAACCAATAGATATGAGAGGAATTTTTACAAGGCGGAAAATAAGTTATTTTCAATACAAAAGTCACGGAAAATCTACCCAGAAAGACAGATTCTAGAGCAGGAACCTAAATAGACACTTCATGGATGCACAGAACTTGTCAAATTTAGAGTGTAAGAACAGTCCTATTGTTTAAAAAGTCAAAGTTAAATTTATAAAGCAACACGAAAATGCAATAGTATATACAAAATATACTGTGAAATTTAAATTACATCATCATCATTATAGTATATTTCTGAGTATATGGGTATAAAGTTGCAGTAGAAACATTAAAGGCCATTTGAGAGTGGGAGGATTAAAGTACTGAAGGACCTAGGCCTGATGGCATGTACCTGTAGGACCAGTTACTCAAGAGACTGAGGCAGGAGAGTCACTTGAGCCCAAGAGTTTGAGGGCAGCCTCACCAAGTAAATGAGACCTCATCCCTCCCCCAAAAAAAAACAAGAAAAAAGAAAAAGAAAATAATATTTCCAACCAAAAATACTGTACTGTACCCAGTAAAATTGTCCTTCTGAAATCAAGGGGAGAGCTAAACTTTCGTAGACAAACAAAAGCTGAAAGAGTGCATCATAATTGACCTATTCTACAAGAAATGCTAATGAGAGTGCTCCAAATTGAAAGAAGAGGACACTAATGCGTAACGTGAAAACACAGAAAAGTATAAAAATTACAAGTAAAAATAAGTATGTAGTCAAATTCAGAATACTCAGCATAATGGTGGTGCCTAAATCACTTATATCTTTAGATTGAAGGTTAAAGTACAAACTATTTACAATAATCAAAATTACAATAATTTGACAAGGAAATGGAATATAAAATAACGTAAAATTTTAAATAAAAAATTCAAAATATAAGTGGTTGTGGGATTAAAGTGCAAATTTATTTGGGGGAAAATCATCAAACTTAAGCTTTTATCAGCATAAAATAACTTGTTATGACTATAAAGTGCTTTTCATAAGCCTCATGACAACCACAAAACAAAAAACTACAATAGAAGCACTTTTGTAAAAAATGCAAGGAACCAAACATACTATGAGAGAAGATTACTCATTCACAAAGGAGGACAGGCAGCATGGAAGAAAGAAATCTAATAAACAACTATACAAAAATTGACATGCGGCACTAGTAAGGACTTATCTGTAGTTCTCTTGAATATCAATGGACCAAATTCTCCAATTAAAAGACAGAATGGCTTAATGGATAAAAAGCAAGACCTGATATACTGCCTACAAAACATCCTCTCCCTCTGTAAGGACATCTGTGGACTAAAAGTGAATTTATGGCATATGATATTTCATGAAAATGGAAAACCAAAGAACATTGGTAGATATGCTTAAATAAAATAGTTTAAGTCAAAATTTATAAAGAGGCAGATAAAGTCATTAATAAGAAAGGAATCAATTTAACAAGAGGATATAGCAAATATAAATGCTTACTTGCTCAACAATGGAACACCTAATAGATCTATAGAGAGATGTACTATGATTCCATGTTAGGGAACTTCAATGACCCATTTTTACCAATGGACAGGTCATTTAGACAGAAAATCCGTAGAGAAATATCAAAATGATACTGGATCTAATAACGATTTCCATAATATTCTATTCATTAGCAGTGGAATAAATACTCTTTTCAACTGCACATGGGACATTCTTCAGGGAATATCATGTTAAATATACTTCAACTCTTCGAAAATTTAAAAAGATTGAAATCTCATCAATTATGGTATCAAATAACTTTTTTTAAATCACAATGCTGAGAAACCAGAAAACTATAACATGAGAAGCTTCACAAATTATGAATACATAGAAATTTTTAAAAAATCATGAGACAAAAACAGAAGCACTACATATCCAAACTTATGGGATACAGCAAAAGTACTTTTAAGAGGGAAGTTTATCACAGTAGATGCCAATACCAAAAAATAGAACAATGTCGAATAATCAACCTAACTTCAAAAAACTAGAAAAACAAGAAAAATTTCAACTCAATTTTAGTAAAAGGAGAAAAATAATAATAAAGCTTAAGGGAGAAATAAAAAAAGGAGGCTAGAAAAACAAGAAAAAAATCAATGAAATAAGATTGTTTTTTAAAAATATAAACAAAATAAATGAACCTTTAGGTAGAATATAAGAAGCAAGAAATAAAACCAGAGACGAGCAAAGAGACATTCCAGCACAAAAACCAATGGTCATATGAAACTGTTATAAATAACCGTACACCAAGAAATTGGAAAACCTAGAAGGAATGGAAAAAATTCCTGGACATATACAACCTATTAAAATTGAATCATGAGAGACAGAAAATCTGAAACAGACCAATAATGAACAATAAGAGTGAATCAGTAATGAAATGTCTCCTGTCAAGAGAACCCTGGCACCTGAGTGTTACATTGCTAAATTTTACCAAAGATCTGAAGAACTCAAAACATTTCTTCTCAAATTATTCAAAAAAAGTTGAAGAGGAAGAATATGTCCAGACTCATTCTATGAAGCTAGCATTACTCTAATATCAAAGCCAAATGAGAATACAGTAAAAAAATGAAAACTATGAGTCAACATTTCTATTGAATGTGATGAAAAATCCTCAAAAATTACCAGCAAATAGAATTCACCAGTACATTTAAAGTATTATTATCATGATTAAGTGTGATTCATCTCAGGATAAAAAGATGACTCAGTGTAGACATATCAATAAATGTGGCGCAATTCATTAACAAAAGAAAGGGCAAAGACCATATGATATTTCAAAAGATGTAAGCAAATTGTATGAAAAAATTTAGCATCATTACATGATAAAAAATCCAAATGAACCATTATAGAAACAAAATATCTCAACCCAAGAAATGTCATATATGAAAACCCATAGTTAACATCATATTGAATGGGGACATGTTGAAAGCTTTTCCCCTAAGATCTGAAATAAGATATGGATGTTCACTTTCAACCTTCTATTCAACATAGCACTGAAAACCATTGTCAGAACAATTAGACAAGGAATTAAAAATAGAAAAAGCATATGATCCAGAAGTCCCAGTACTAGGTAAATAAACAGATGTCATGAAAACAGCATGCTAAAAAAACATCTGCCCTATCAGTAGGAAACAGCACTATTCACAATAATCAAATATGAACTCAATTTGATTCATAAGTGGATGAGTGGAAAAAGAAAATGTGATATATAAACCTGATGGGATACTATTTAGCCATAACATAAGAAAATCCTATCACTTTCAACACAGTGAATTAGAGGACATTATGTTAAATGCAGTAAGCCATGTACAAAAAGAAAACATTGCATGATCTCACTCTTACATAGAACCTAAAAACACTGATTTCATAGAAGTAGGTAATAGATTAGTCGTTACCAGAGGTTGAAATGGTTAAAGGGAGGGAGAGGTGGAAGGATATTGGTTAAAGAATATTTATTTACATTTAATAGAAGAAATAAGTTCTGTAGATCTGCTATAGAGCAAGGTAATTATAGTTAATGATGGAATATTTTATTATTGAAGAACGCAAAAAAGTAGATATTAAGTTCTCACCACAAACTAATAACTATGTAAAATAAGGAATTTGTTATTCAGTTAAGTCATTCTGTAATGTTTAAATACTTAAAACATCATATTGTTCACTGAAATACCTAGAATATTACATGCCAATTTACATACATAAAATAACAAAATAAAAATAACTTTAAATAATATATATATGAAATTAAACTTACAAATGTAATCCCTCCATTTTCATGTAACTTTAGGTAGATGATATATTTAGAGAATGAAGCAGAAAGGTGGACCACCCATAGGTAGACAGGATAATAGCCTCGGGGAAGGGAAAGAGGGAATGGGACCAGGCCATCCTAGAAGATATCAGTCCTGGGTAACATCCTGTCACTGCCCTTAACAGCTTCAACCACAATAACTCTTTCTTATTTACCCTTTTACCCTTACTCCCACTCCTAGCGACCGTCAACCATGAAATTTTCTCTAGAGAACCTCTTGTGCCAACACACACTCATTCCAACCCTTACGTTAATGAAGTCTTGAAAACTACTCTTCCTAGACTGGTTGAAGAAGACAAAATAGAATCAATTGGTCCTATTCTAAATCCTATATCCCACCACTCACCTATAGAGACAGATCAAGCCCATGGAAACCCCTAGACAATAGATACTCATGAACATCTCTTTCTTGGGACCACTACCTCTTTGGAAACTCTACTTTCTTTCTATTACACTAATAGATCCTGTTACTTTGTTCTTACCCTTGTGTCCATGGATTCCATTCTTTGAATTTGTCGTACGGAACCCACTTCGTGTGATAGTATCATATATGGAACAATAGCAACAACAAGCAATAATATTTATTGAAGAGTTATTATGAGCTAGGAAAAGCTAAGCAATCCTCACAGAAGGTTCATGAGGTTGTCACATGCATTACCCCTTTTAACAGAAGAGGAAACAAAATGATAAATTTTTTTCAAGGTCACCAGTTTAGAAGTGATAGAGTAGTGATTTACACAAGGTCTGTTTGGTATCAAAATCAGTGTGTTCAATCCCCAGGCTCTACTGCTTTGGGTTTGGGCATATGAATTCATATGAGAGGTTTTAATTTTACTAAATACTTCTCTAATTATTTTTTAATTAATAAATTCAAACATTAAATTGGTCATGTGAAGAAAATCTTAGTAGATTTGGCTGCAATATAATAATTAACTGGTTCATTGACTTTAAATATGCATGAGGGTTTGAAATAACTCAAGTGTTAGTTCATTCAATCTAATACAAAACTTCACAGAAGAAATCCTTGAGATTCTAATTTTTAAAGTTGGGGGAAGTTTAAAAGTTACATGCATTGCTCTACTTGCAAATAATATAGACATATGGTTGATGAGGCTACCAGATCCTGGACATTTCATAGTTTCATATTGAACACATTATATAACAGAGGTTAAATCAACCAATTAAATATTTATTTAGAAGAATAGGTATCTCAGAATAATTATAACAGTGTCATAATAGCACTAAACAAAAAATCGCTTCTATAAGCTAAATTGATACTTGTGCTAGTAGCTATCATTTTCATTGTTGGCTTGCAGTTTTTCAATTATTAATAATGACTCTAGTAAGAAGGCAGTGTGTACTAATGTCCAAATTAAAACACTGAAAGTTTCAATAAAATTCCCAACTTTTAACTACTTAACCTGGAATCAGACTTTAAATTCATATTGAACTAGTAATAATAAAACTTATGAATGAATCCATGTTTAGAGATGCAGCATCATTATATAAACAAAATCTACCTTTCTAGTGAAAAGGTTTCCATGCAGAATGTCAAGGGCAACCAAGCTATTTGGAAATTATAAAAATAACCTTTAGTAAACTAGAAATTATATAAATGCTGTAATGATCAGATATCAGATATTGGGCAAAGTATCAAAACATGAGTATATCTACAGGAGTATGGAATATCCTTGATATGTACTAGAAAAAATCACAGAAAAGTACTCATCTAGTTGTATAAATATATTTTAAAGTAGCTAATATATACTAACTTACTTTGGTAGTGAGGTAACTGCCCAAATGTTAGAAAGGTCTTACTGTTTTGTTAGAAATGTGTTAGGGTAAGCAAACAGCTTAGTGACACTCCATAGGAATATTTGCATGAATTTGGTTGTTTTTGAAAGTTCCCATTTATGTTTAACTTTGGAAGGAAATTAGGATAATTTGTATTTTCCTTACATTAAAGTGTATAACTTTATGCCCCCTCACCTATTCAACTCTAGATTCTGTCCCTGCAATAGAAATAAATGTATCTGATAAACAGATATGTGACATATCACTTACTGGTGATATGGATATTGAATAACATTAATAGGTTTCATTTCCAGAAAGTACCATGGGTCCCTAGTTTCATGGGCCTGACTTCACTGTCAGTCACTTACTGAATGACTGAATTGACAAATGGAAACATACTGAAAATCCATGACAATAGAGACATGGAATGTAGGGAAACAGATTGAGATGCTGATTTCTTAATCCCTGGGCTTAAATCTAGTACATTGTATTTCCAGATGATATTTCTTTCTACTACTGAAGACACTAAACATAAATAACAACAAAAAAATTTTCTCAGTCCATGTGTCTACAGCATAAAAATTAATATATTTCATGTGTCTTATTACTATATACCAGTACAGTTTTGGCATATTCTAATAGGATTTCTCATTGAATAAAAGGGTCTTAAAGTGCTGGGCATCATGCACTTATGTAACAAGTTGTTGAAAGTGAAATTGAGGAGGTGAGGAACAGAGAGATACTGACGATACTGCACATTTTTAGGAAAGTAATGAGAAACATTTTCCTCTCTATGGTATTTTTCTCTTTCGCTCTTTGCTTTTATATCAAGAATATTTAAAATACACACACACACACACACACACACACACACACACACACCACACACCCTACATGTGTCCACTGGTGACTGTGGGATGGGAATACAATTACAAGTTTCCTCACAGCAGTGAGCTCTCAGTCCCAGCTGTGCCTTCAGCGACATGAGCCAGCTTGATTATGCTAAAGCACCCCTGGATCCAGTCCTCTTTTGTTTCATTCCTCCCAGGGTCTTAAAGCTTAAACATTTGACATGCTTGGGCAGTTTTCTCTCTAATTTCACCCAAACTGACTGTGCAGTCAGTTTTATGTGTAGGTGTTGCCTGTAGGTGCAAGTAGCTTCTTCAGTATTTTTTTCCTTTCAAACATATGAACGTTGGCTACATTCCAGATTGGAGCAAATTTGTTATGGTAAAAAGTTAACCCATATCACAAGAAAGGTAACCTCATCAAACCAAACTGGTTTAGATCAATATCTTTGTAGACATAAGCTGACTTTGAAACTACAAGCTTCTGACTTCAACAATATTTAGGATGAAGATCCTTAGCAAGGTGAAAAAAACTTCATTATATGGGTTACATTAAATTTAATTACCTTTTAAAATCATATGATGAGGGAACAATTCAGGCTTATTCAGACTTCAATTCCTCTTGAATCAAGATTAAAGAATGTGTAAAATATATTAAAGAATGTATTTTAAATTTAGGGAAGGAAAATGTAAAACTTCTGTTTGACAATAAACTTGGTTCCAAATCAGAATTTGGAGTATCGCCTCCCAAACCTTTTTCCCATGGGGGAGCTGTTAAACTCTCAGTGAAAATATAGCAAAGCACATTGTGCATGTGAAGTGTCAAGGTCATCACAGGGCATTCTAATATCTCTATAAATCCTGCAGTTGACATATCTTAGACTCCCTTATGTGTCCGCTCTTAAAAAAATATATAAATATATATCGACATATATATATTTATATAAATATATATTTTTTTCTCATTGATATTATCCAGGATTATTTTTTGGTCATCTCAATTTCTTTGTGGATTTATTCAGCATTAAAAAACAAACAACCAAACAAACAAAAAACACACAAAAACTACACCAAAGGGGAGATGTGATTTTGGGGGCAACATTTCAAGTATTTCAAAGATGAAGAAATTCTGGTGGCAATTTATAGTTTTAGATTATGTGGTGTGTGTATATAGGTAAAAATTCACAAGTAAATAGAGTGAACAAATATTTCTTGAAAGAAAATTTGTTAAAACCTTCTTTGTGTACCAGTTCTTCATCTTTGGCCAGAGGTACGCATAGAAAATGATAATTACATGTGTAACAAACTCTTATGTGCTTACCTGGAGAATGACTGTACCTCCACTCTTATCTCTTTCATTCAAGGAAGCGTATTGAGTATGAGTGAGAGTGATATTGGTGGGGTATCCAGTTGGGGTGCAGGTTCTTGGTGTCCCAAAGAATTAAGCAAGGCATACAAGAGTAATAGGCAGAGTATAAATGTATTGAAAGTGAAAATATTACTCTGTAAAGTAGAGCAGAATGGGCCAGCAAAGGGAGAGAGAGAGAGAGAAACAGAGACAGACAGACAGATACCAGCTCAAGGCTCCATGCCTTCAATGCTGATGTATTATATGCTGAGCTGTGTGTGCTTCATTCCTCTTCCCATTGACCTAATTGAAGACCTTCCCCCAATTGTTCCCATTGGTTACTTTATTTTTGCCTGATTAGAATACAGAACTTGTGGTAGGAGTTGCATGGCTATAAGTCCTGAGTGGCAGTTATTGTCATGGTAATGGAATTACCATAAACAGGGACATGATGACTCATCTCCTCATTTTGTACTCCACCATCTTGATGTCCCTAATGCCCTACCTCAAGAGGGTATCATGGTTTGTAAATGATTTGGGATGGCCTATAGAGAGTCCTGTATAAGTGTGGACTGAAGAGGACAAAACTAAAGAGATTAACAGAAATGCTAATTAGCAAAACAACTGGAAAGAGACCTCAGTCCATTTCTGAAAAAATTGAAGACCCTCCCTGTCATCACAAGCCCAGAAGCATAGAAGTACAAATTTATTTCAAGAACTAAGTCCTTGGGTGCTTTCTATGGGTTCATTGTCCAGGACTCCTTTGGAATTTGGACTTTCTGACTGTATTAGTCAGAGTTCTCTAGAGGAACAGAATCAATAGACTATGAATATGTATGATTATAAAAGGGGATTTATTAGATTGACTTACATTATGAGAAGATGGATAGTCCCAAAATGGTTATCTGCAGGCTGGAGAGCTGGAGGAACCAGTAGCTGCTCAGTCCAAGAATCTGGAGCTACCCAGTAAGAGAGACCATTGATTCAGTCCCAGTCTGAAAGTATAGGCCCAGAAATTCCCTGGAGATCCAATGGTCAGAGATTATGTCAGAGGACTAAAGAAGCTAGTTTGATGTCCTTATGAGGCCAGGAGACAAAAGGCAGTTAGTGTAGGTAGTAAATGATTGGATCATAAAGATGGCGGCTGATTCAGGAGGAAATGAAATTTTAATACCTTCAGGACGCATCCCCCCTTCTCCACCCAAGGTAACTTGTCTCCAGGGAATTTTTTCCTTCCTGCAGGGAGTTGCCTCTTGGGCCTGCTTCCTTCCTGCCTGGATCACTCCACCTTTGGCCAATCTTTTCGCCACTAATCATAAACAGGATGCGGGGAGGAGAGAGCATGAGAACAAAGGACATCTAAAAAGTAGAAAAGAGTCTGGACAACCCTGCTTCCTCTGACACCCAGCTCTGGGGTCCTTTCTCTGTGGAGAAGTCTATCTCTGTGCTATCCTTTAAATGAAACTTTCTTTCTACCCTTGCCTCAGAGTTTTTTGGGTGTTCAATCTTCACAGCTGGAGAAATAAAACTCAGCCCCTATTCTCATCCCTGGCATCACTTGGATGATGACAGCAGTAATCTATGCGTCTGCTCAGGAAGAATGGAGCTTCCATCCACCTCAAGCTTCCTTCTTCTTCTGCCTTTTTTTGCAGACTTGTACGGTGCAGTGGGTCTCCCCTGCCAATGGCTACACTTCAGTTACTTTCTGGAAACAGCCTCATGGACACACCCAGAAAACTCTTCATTCTAGGCATCTCTTAACACAATCAAGTGGACAATTCAAATTAACTATCCCAGTGGCCAAGTGTTCCCAGGGCCTCTGCAGCTGTGATTCAAGCAGGCTGTTCATTCTGCGGCAGACCTTCTTGGAGTGCATATGCTGGTTCTACAGGTTTTCAAATTGCAAGAGTTATGGGGTCATAATGGCTTTCCCAAAATTATAACGGAAAGAATGTTGCCACAGGTTAGAGTGCCTATAGGAAGTCCTGATGGGGCTATGCTTCATAGCCCTGTGGGACTAGAACTGAAATGAGGACACCAGAAAGGTGAAGAAGATGGACCTGGAGAATATCATGCTAAGTAAAATAAGCCAGTCCCCAAAAAACAAAGGTTGAATGTTCTCTCTGATATGTGGATGCTAACACACAAGGAAGATGGAGGGGAAGAACAGAAGTTCATTGGATAAGACAAAGGGGAATGAAGGGTAGAGAGGAGGGATGGGAATGGGAAAGACAGTGGAAGAATCAGACATAACTTCTCTGTGCTCATATATGAATACACGACCAGTGTATCTCCATAACATGTCAGCCATGGATCAAAATGGGATCAAAAGAATGGGATCAAAAATGTAATAGGTTGTGCCCCTTATATGTCAAAATACACCCTAGTGTCATGTATATCTAAAAACAAACAAATAAAAAAACAGCAGCATGTCATGTCAGCCAATGAGAGGAACCATATGCCAACAAATCCATCATGTTAGTGCAGAAAGGTTCCATTTGCTTACACATGAAGAGGGGGAGAGGGAGGGGGTTGGACAGGTGATGGAATGAGACAGACATCATTGCCCTATGTACATGTAGATGACATGAATGGTATGAATCTACATCATGCACAATCATAGAAAAGAAAAGTTGTACACCATTTGTGTACAATCAAAATGCAGTCTATAAAAATAAAATATAAAAAATTAAAAAAAGAAAGTCAATTATTTGAGAGCCAAGGCAGTGGTAGAAAACGAACTTCATGACAATAATTTAGCTGATTGGACCATGTTAGCTAACAACCACAAGTGAAGAGTTTATATGGAAATTTAAGGATGTCAATTAATGAGTGCTAGCATACTCATTAATCCTGCTGTGGCCCATTACTTTCACAAACATTCTGATGTTCTCTGAAGGACACCAGATGATCTGGGTTCCATAAAGCTAAGGAAAAGTTAGGTGGTTACCTATGTTTTGCTTGTTTCTTTAGGTGCAGCTTTTCTTTTGAATTTAGAATGCCACGTAAAAATGAGAGGGAAAAAAAACAAATTTGCAAAAGACAAGTTTAAACTATTAGGTAGCTTCAGTAGAGGAAGGACTACCTTGTGGGCTCATCGTTTTAGCAATATGGACAAGATGCTGGACTTGGAGTTTTTAGGATTCAATGTTCTCCCTGCTGAGTTTGGCTTTGCTTTTTCAATCTTGGTTTGGGTCTTGCTTTATTCCTTTCTACTTCCCCATTTTCCCTTTGGAACTCAGAATATTTATCATATCCCTGTCCCATCACTATATTTTGGAAATGTGCTATTTATTTATTTATGTATTTTACAGGGACTCACAACTGAAATACTTTGTTTTAGAGGAGAATTTTGATTGAACTTTTAGATGATGCTGGAACTTTTAATGAGACTCTTGGGGATGGAATGAATGCACTTTGCATTGTGAGACAGATGTGACCTTTGGGAGGTCAGCAGTGGAATGCTATGGTTTGGATGGAATTTGAATGTCTCCCAGAAGTCTATGTGTTGGAAGCTTAGTGTCCAATGTGGTGGTAGAAGATGGCATGGAACCTTTAAGAGGTGGGGCCTGGTGGGAGGTCTTTTTGCTAACACCCACTGAAGATTTTTTTGTTTAGTTTGGATAGAAATCATGAATGGGCCTAGTGAAGCTTCTTTGACTGTTAGCAGCTCTGACCTTTGAATGCCCACAGCCATTTGCTTTTAGTGTTATGCCCTTCTGTGGTTCTCCTGGAAGTAGAAACTCTTCCAGCAGCCAGGAATAGCAGCCTCAGCAACTCTCTCCTGCTTCCCTCAATTCTCTGACTGCTGGCTGCTTTCAGTGTCACCAGCTTCAACTGCAGGCCATATTTAGTGCCACCGGCCTTAGTGTTACCAGCTCTAAGTGTAAGCAGCTCAGCTTGCTCTCCTTGAGATAGAGATCATGCATTGGCAAAATTAAAACCATTGGAAAGAAGTATTAGTAGGTCTTGTACTATAACATAAGGGGAAAACAATACCCAGACTTTACCGATAAGGGTAGAAGTGTAATAGGTGAACAATAGGGAATCCATTTTGTGCTCAGCAGTCATTTTAAGGTTTCTGAGAAGTCAAAATTAAGCCCATTTTCTGAAAAACAAGGAGGAACACTTGTGTTGGGTGTTGGCTGAGTTAAGCTAACTGCAACATTTGCTTCTGTACCATGGCTTGCTTGCCCTGGCTGATAACATTGTAACTGTGTGTTCCACCTACTTGTGGTTTTCTCCTTTATAACCTCCCAACACCACTTTAGGTGTCTAGGGTGGTCGTCGCTGGCCAGCCCAATAAAGGCTTCTTTGGTTTTTATGTGAATGGCTTCGATGGGTTTTTAGTTCTCGTCCGGTATAACAGAAGAAAGAAGCCTGCTCATATATTAAAAAAAAAAAAAAAAGAAAGAAAGAAAGAAAGAAAAAAGGAAAGAGAAAAGAGGCGGGCTTACACATGGGTAGTGTTGTGTCCTGCCCTGCCAGAGAACCACAGACTTTATGCTTAGTCATTGGTAGAGGGTATTGCCGTGGGACTCAGATATCCGGGATGTACCTGCTATTGAACCCACTGCAGCCAAAGCAAATGTCTCCAAGAAGCCATGAGATTTTTGGGTACCTGCAGCTATCAAAGACATAAGAAAAAATGATTTTTAAAATTATCTTTTGAGGAGCATGGGGCCTTCTCTTCTACCTTTGGTCTGTTGGGGGCACATCCTTGGAAAGGATTGTGGGACACCTGGTTTTCTGGCATGTGCTCTTCCTCATCCCTCCACTGCTACTATGATGAGGAGCAGCCACGGGGTCCTCACCAGAGCTGAGCCAAAGTCCAGTGCCTGCCTGCCTCCAAAACCAAGTGATAAGTAACTCTAGTCTTTACAAAGTTAGCCTGTATCAGGTTATAATAATTCATTATTGTAATTCAAAATGGACTAATAAAAATGAATAATTAATTTCATAATACACTTGAATCACATGCAATTTATTTTTAAGTAATTTATTTGAAAAGCCTGGCAATGTAAGTGTTATTAGAAACTTATTTTGAATACCCCATAAAGAAGCACAACAATCATGTTGTCATCCCTCACCTGAGAATCTGTATCTTTGAGCAGCAATGAGGAGAACATTAGGTCATGAAGTGTCAGCATTTTCACCTATTTAAATTCTTCATTCTGAAATCACAATGAAGATTGCCCTAGTTCTAATAAATCTCTTTCAAAAACTATGGGTAGATGTTCTTAGCTTCCTTATGGGATCGCTAATAGAGTAGTGACTGTCACCTTAACATCTTTTACACCCTCTGATTAACCAGTTAAGGACTGTCATTCTGTCAGAGCCTCAGCAGTCAACATTGACTAGGAAGCCGACATTCAGGCAACTAAAGTGGTATTTTAGAGGGATGGTTATGAGATAGATAAATTATCCCCTGTCACAGTGCATTCCAAGTAAACTCTGTACCTACCCACCATAGCAATGAAAAGTCCTCAACTAAATTTACAATGATTTTGATTGCAATGATCTGGATATAGCTGAAACTTGAATGGAGAGTTATAATGTATAATATTAAGTTATTTCTTAAAGAAGTAAAAGAACATCAGAAAAACAGAGGATTTTGTTTTCCATTGGCTTCTGCTAATATTAAAATGTGTGACTTGAGCAATGCCTTAACACACTTGACCTTTCATTTTCTCTTTGGTAAATGAGTGTTGGACTAGAGCAGCAGATCCCAATCCACTGCAAGAAACACTGATTCCCTAAATGGTTCTCCAAGGAATCAGTCGTGGGAATCAACAATTTAACCACCTTGTCTACTATTCATGTGAGGAGAATATTAATCTTGGAAGTTAGAATGAAGGGACTTATTTAATCAGTTAAAGTTCTTAATAGAAAAAAGATTGACTTCTCAAGAAGAGGGAATTCTGCCAGGAATTCTGACTACTTTTGGACAAAGCTGCAACATCAACTGTTCCCTGGGTCTCTATCCTGTCCATCTGCTCTGCAGGTTTCGGACCTGCCCACCTTGCTTCATGATCTCATTGAACAATTCTTTAAAATTAATCTCTCCCTCTCTCTCTCTTTGGGTCTACAAACACACAGACACACACACACAGTACACATCCTTTTTGATTCTGTTTCTCTGGAGAACCTGGATAATATACAATATTTAGGAAAGTTTTGGTTAAAGTGAAAGTTCTGTGCTAACAGCAAAGATGCTTCACAAGCTCAAAGATGGATATAGATCAAGAATTTTAATTTAAATGAACTAGTTAATTATTTTAGATAATTAATAATTGATTATTTTAAGTACACTAATCATTCTTAAAAATCTATCACCTCTTCCTTTAGGTTTATTTAGCTATATATAATTACTTGTGGTTTTAAAGAAACATCTTTATTTGTGATGTGCAAAAGAGAAGAAGGAATGAGACTAATATGCAATATTTCATCCCATGATGAACTGGAATTATGAATAAGCTTTAATTTAGTTCAGGAATTCTTGACATGTCATCAGTAGAAGGGTACCTGAAGTAGTGGTATAGGGTTTGTATACTGAACCAAATAGGAAACAACATTTGTGTATGATTATATGCATTTTCTCAGGGAAAGTTCCCAGAGATTCACTGGATGATCCAAGGGTCTTCAAATAAAAATAAAAAGTTAAAACTAGAAGTCAAAGAGTATTGTAGAAAATATGCAACTCTCCAGATTTCATGTATTAATAGCAAGTGGTACAACTTTGTTGATGTTTTATATTAGTAATAATAGAATTTCTTTCTCTGATTCTGTCTCCCTGACTTTATTCTTCTCTTCCTCACCCTCCCAACAGTAGCAAAGAATATTTTATAGTTGTGCTTACTTTTTCACTAACAGCAGAAATTAAAGGTAACTTAATCCTACTATGGAAAGCAACCACAACTCTAACAGAACTGCTTAATATTATCATTGTTGAATAAATGCTTCCTGATACATCCATTTTAACTTTCTATTCCATGGGTTAGCAAAGTTTCTTTTTGATGGGTCAGATAGTAAATTTTAGATTTGTGGGCCTTACGATCCCTGCTGTAACCACATCAACTCTATCCTTGAGGTGCAAATGTGGCCACAGACACTCATAAATGAATGGACACAGGTGTTTTCTCAGAAAATTTCATTTGCAAAGGAATGTTCGTACATGCATAGTTTGTGTTAGGGGCTGATTTAACAATTAAGCCAAGGTGACCCCATTTTGTTCAGACATTTCACCCTTTGTGAAATCAGCCCCCCCTTTTTTCATGAGCCCACTCACAGAGAAGCTAACACCTCTACCCTCACCCACTTGCACCCTGACCACAATATCCTTGAGTTGTAGAATGTAAGCTTGCCCTCTGAACATGTACTGATGATTTCTGAGAAAATATGTTTTATGTAATGGCTAGCCTTTTTTCCCCTTTCTTTGTGGTTTTCCAGCTTTTAAGGGGCAGTCGAGCCCCATGCAGGTGTGGGAAACTGCAGAACTGCTTGCTTCTTGCTTCCTCGGCCCTGGCCAGAACAAATCCTTTGTCTTTTGCTTCAAAAGGACCTGGAGTTTTTATTTGGGATATTGGAATAGTGCTTTAACTTGCATCTTGCTGAAGATCATATAAAATAATCTTTGATTCCACTGAGTTGAACTGTAAAATATTTACCAATATATATGTTAGTGCATTTGGTAAACTACTGTTTTTCCCCCCACATTAATTAATGAGACAATTCTGTCTTATATTTCCTGTATTCACAGGTTTTCTCTAAGTATCTGTATAGGTTCTATTCTTGATTCTGTTTGAACTTTAAAATACTAACTGCTACATTTTTCTCTTTAACTTATTTTTACTTCTTCATGTTCTTTTGGTTTCATTGTGGATTTTCTGCACATTCTTCCCTAATTCATATGTGTTACATTATTTTTTTCTACTTGTTAATAATTTTCATTCTTATAAGATTTAAAATATCCTATTTGATCTTTTTTATGATATAGTTTTTTAAGCCTTAAAATTGATTCTGTGTGAAAAAATATCAGCTGTGTTAGATCATTGTATACATTTTCATTCTTTACATCCCTATCAGGTGAAACATACTAGTGTAAATATGATAGTTCTTCCTCAGTTATAATTTTATGAATTGAAACAAGAGACTAAATAAAAAGACATTTTATTGGTTGCTAAAAAGCACATTTTATGGCACAGGACCTTGGAAATTAAGCAATTGTAGAGTTTTACAATTTTAAATCATTTCTCTTACTTGAAACTCTTCAGCCTCTGTGAACATGAAGTCAATGGAAACTTTTGCTTTGGCATGAACACAACTGCACACAATAAATCAACTTGTTTCATAATTACTGGAAGACGACAGCTGCAGAGAAATCAGAGAGACATGCATTAAAAAGCATGCTTGCTGTCGTTTGGAAGTGAAGCTATATATAATGAAGAACTTGGACTATTTGGAATCCAGAATTGACTAGTAGGCATGTCTTGAATTTTAGCCATGGAGTAAACTATTAGTTCTTGTCATTAAAATAATTTCCAACTTTCATTATTTTAAATCTCAACACATTGGATATTAGGTCAGTTGCCACAAATCACTTTGGAAATTATTTTGATTTCCAAATTAATAGTCTTGATGAATTGGGGAAGTAACTCAGTATTTAAATTGTTTACTTGCTCTAGACCAATTTTTATAGTTGCTGATTTTTTTCTTTTTATTCATGGACTTCATCAAAATAAAATTTATACAAAATGAAATGCACCCATTTTAAGTGTACAGGTTGATGTGTTTATATGTTCCACAGCAAGCACCATTGAATCCAAACGTAACACATTTTTGTCATGTAAAATGTTTCCACAAACTCCTTTGCAGTAAATTCCATACTTCATACTTGCCACAGCCAGTTACAGATCTGATGGGTTTTCCTTATTCTGAAATTTCATTTCAGTGAAAATATACAGTATGCACTCAATTGTGTATGGATATTTCATTAAAAAATACCTCTGAGCTTCATCCAAGTTGTTGCATGTGTCAGTAGATTGTGCCTTTTTATTGCTGAATGCTTTTATATTTAAATGTTTTTTTTTGTGAGTAGTATATAATCGGATTTCATTTTTTAATGAAATATGATAATTTTTCCCTTTTGGATTGAATGTTTACTCCATTCACATTTAATTTAATTATTGATATTGTTTTTCATTCTATATCTTGCCCTTGCTATTTCTTTTCTATTTGTCCTATCTATCTTGTTTCTGTTTTTAATCTTTCCTTTCTCTTTGGGATTACTTGAAAATCTTTATTATTTCATTTTATCTTCCCTATTGATGTTTTTGTTAAATCATTGTGTTTTACAGTATGTTTCATTACTGCAGTGTTGAAAATATATACTTTGAACTTACTACAATTTTCAAATATTGTATCATTTACATACACAGTAGTATATTATATATTTTCCTTTCCTTCACATCTGCATTACTACTTTTATGTATTGTACTTCTACATATGATAAATTCCAGTGAACATATTAAAATTAATTTTTGTTGAAAATATTTTTATTTGCATGTATAACCAAGTCTTCCTAGTTTGCATAACATAAAATATTCTTCATCTCAGAGAAGTTCATGAAGTGCAGGTTGGCTCTCACTTTGTACTTTCAACTATTGTCTGTTTTCCCTTTTGGTGCTGGAGATTGAAATGAGAGCCTTGTACATACTAAGCAAGTGCTCTACCTGTCACACACCCTTACATTGTGGTTATATATAATATTGGGGTTCATTTTAACACAGTATACAAGCATGTAATGCAATTTGTTCTATCCAGTCACCATTATTTCCTCTTCCCTTCCTCTCCTCCCTCTCCCTGTTCCCTTTCCTTTACTCTACTGGTTTTCCACTTATTTATAGCTTTTTAAAATTTAGTGGTTTATAGATATGCATAACAATTACATTCACTGTAGTATATTCACATATGTATGTAGGATAACTTGTTCAATTTCGTTCCACCTCTTCTTCCATTTCCCATTCCTCTTTCCTTCCCCTCAATCTCTTCCTCTACTCTACTTATCTCTCTTCTGTTTTCATGGGAATACCCTCATTTCTTTTTCCTAACTATGGTCTAGTTTTCGCATATGGAGAAAACATTCAACCCTTGGTATATTTTTAAATAACATAATTTTGACAAAGTTTTTCAAAGATATCCACAATGTATAGAATTCTAATAAGGTATCTTTCTAGAAAATTTAAAATTTCCTTTTAATTGCCTCTGGCTTAAATTCTATCAGTGGTCCTTCACAATTTATTCCCCATATGTAATGTTCCCCTCCCCCACTTTGATTTTTTTCCTTTGCTGATGACTGTCAATAGCATGATTATGAGGTATCTTTGCATAATGATATTGGAGTTCATTGATATTTTTTGTGTTTCAACGTTGATATTTTTATCAAATTTGGACCATTTTCACCTATTTTTCTCAAATATTTTCTGTCTCCTTCCCATCTTTAGAAAATTCAATTTATCAATGTGCTGTAGGCTCCTCAATCTTATACAACACTCATTGAGACTGCTAATTTTTTTTCAGCCTTTTAATTTTTTCTCCTTATGTTTTTCTTTACATAATTTCTATTGCCATATTTTGAGGTTAAATATGTCTTCGAGAAAAACTAATGCCTGGCGAAGTCTGTCCATGTCAGATAGATCAAGTTTATAAGGTCCATTTGATTCTTTCTAATTTACATTTCTTTCGTTTCTATGTCATGTTTAAATACTTAAAACAGTGCTCAATTTGACAGCACATATGCTAAAATTGGAGAGATACAGAGAAGATTAGCATGGCCCCTGTGCAAGGATGAAGCATTCAGTAATTTTAATTCCAGCAATAAGAAATGAACAAAAGATTGGAGCTGAAGACCTTAGGTGCTCGCTTGTTGCCCATTGACTAGATTACTGGAACTATCTGCATTATCTTTGCAGCATGGAGTTTTTATTATTTCTATCTAAAGACATCTCTTTTTGGTAATAAAAAACATGTTTTTTAAAAAAGCCCGGATTTCCTCAATATACCTTGAAAGGTTTTTAAATTGTTTCATATCTGGTCAAGTTGAGATTTTTAAGAACTTCATTTTTAATTTGTAATAAAAGTTTATAACTGTATTTTTTCAAAAAAGTCAACAAACTGGCAAGCACCTATTAATAAAGTTTTTAAATAATAATAATAAAATACTTAAACGTTTTGATTTACCTTTTTTAAAGTCTTTGCTAATTCAATCATCCCTATCATTTCTGATTCTGTTTCTATTACCTGAATTTTCTCCTGATTATGTCACTTTTTTAAAACTATTTTACCTATTTAGTATTAACTAACTGGTTTCTGAACATTTTGAATATTGTTGAGTGTATGTATCCTGTTGCCTTCCTGGAGTATTTGGTCTTGCTCTTCAGATCATTAATTTACTTGCCAATCACCTTAATCTTTTTGAAGCTTGTTTCTATGCTTTTGCATCTGGAGTGTTAGTTTAGTCCTTGTTCAAAAGCATGGCATTTCTGAAATATTCATTGAATTTCCTGGATATTCAATGAGGTGTTTTTCAGCCTGTGGGACCTCAAACATTTCTCCCTAGGAATGAGCTTGCATATTTATCTCATTATTCAGTTAGAGCTTTAAAAGGGGTGCTCCCCTTTTAAAAGTTCTAGGTATATCTTCTCCGTAGTCACTTTGCCTTGGATAATTTGTCCTGCAAACTCTAACCATCTCAGCCTTCCTTATCTCAGCAAGATTTTCTTCTGGAATCCCTTCTCTGCATTTTGGTCTAGAAAGTGCCTGCAATTAAGGAAGCCTGACATTTGTAGTGTATGCTCCATTTGTTTTCTTTCTTTCTGTGATTTCAGCCCTGTTCTGTCTGTTGTTCAGTATCTGTGAAGAGAGTTTGATAATATTGTTTAATTCCCCAGAGTTTTTCTTTTTTATTTTGTTTTGCTTTGTGTTGTGGCAGAAGAACTAGTCCTGTACTTAAGTGTTCAATTGACTAGAAACAAAATTTCCTATTACCGTTTTATTTTTTTTAATGTGATGCAAGCTTCCTTTACTGTTGGGGTTTTAATTACTGCTGCTTGGTTTATATACAATAAGATTCCTTTATGTTTTGCCATTTTCCAGATATGTTTTGTAACAAAGACTGTGTGTGACGGAACTCCTGTATCACCTCTTACTGAACTTCAGTGTTCTTGTGAGCACAGCTTGGAGACTATCATTTCAATAGCAAAGGTCATCGAGGTCACTGTGGCCTGAGGACTAATTAGAATGAATACAAAATATCTAGTAAATCAATCACTTAGATATTTATACTGTTAATTTCCACTTTATTTGGAAGTTTCCGTTACTGTGCAATCTGCTTCAAAAGTAAAAAAAAAAAGTAGGAGAAAGGAACATAGCAAATGTATGAAGATATTTAAGAGTAATTAAACCATCTTAGGGATGTCAGTATCTTTTAAAATCTTAAAGTATTTAGATTTTTTCCCATCAGAACTTATTATTCATTTAGTATAACAAATTATCATAGATTCTTATGCTCCATCCCCATGCTTTCAATTTTCTCCCCTGCTCACTTTTCTTTCCCTTAATACTAGCATTTTTGACTGTAATCTACAGGTATCCTTTGGCTTTTTTTGTTATACTTAGGAGTTATAGAAATTTGTGACCTTTGCCTAAAGGGTTTACCTGAGTCAATAAAAATGCAGTATTAGTAAATTCCCTGTAATCTGATCACTGGAACCTAAGGCACTGAAGACTAATTTCATTTGCCCACAAAAGTCATTGTGTGGGGGAAATGTAAAAGAAAGAACGCAAGAAAGAGAAGCAGTCATACCAACTCATTTCAAAAAATCTTTAAAAAATTGGTATGCTGTTTTCAGATTTATTGTGTGATACTGATGAATGTCTGTAAGCCAGAAAGAATAATTTAAAACAACATTAATTCACACTTTTTACTTTTCCAAATAAACTTGTGTCATTCACTAATCCCTGCTGAAGATAACAAGAAGATAGTGATCAGCTCTCTATTGTTGTTTAGAGGATCCTAAAATCTTTTTACAGAAGTGATGAGCTGTTAAGATTTGGATGTGAGGAGTCCCCCAAAAGCTCACATGTGAGACAATGTAGGAAGGTTCAGAGGAGAAATAATTGGGTTGTAAGAGTCTTAACCCTATCAGTGAATTAATCCCAGATGGGGTTAATTGAAGTGGTAGGGTGTAACTGGAGGACGTGGGAATTGGGGTGTGGCTTTCAGTTGTATTTGGAGAGTGGAGTTTCTTTCTCTCTGCTTCCTGATGATGCAAGCTGCTTCCCTCTGTCACACTTTTCTGCCATGATGTTCAGCCTCACCTTGAGCCCAGAGGAATGGAGCCAGCCTTCTACGGACCTCTGAAACCATGAGCCCTCAAATGAACTTCTCCTCCTCTATAATTGTGCTGGTCAGATCAGTTAGACACAGCAGCAAGAAAAGCTGCCTAAAACATAAGGTAAATGAATTAAAATTTTGCATCTACTAAGTTACAATAATTAGGTTGGACCTAGGTATGCCAGAGGAGTACATTTTTATTCTACAGACCTGTGACATATTTTTGAAATGGAACTTCTTAGAACCTCTTCACTGACTTACTCTCTGGTCTTGGCATTTATTGTTATTGCCCTACTACAACTGTAATCAATAAAAAGTGGTATAGGGTAGTTATTTTTTCTGGCTTAGTACTCCTCACTTTTGGAGAACAGCTCTACCTACACAAAGCACATAATCCAAGTGGTTCTCAGTCACAGTGCCTCATCTCCTTATGGTCAAACAGTTGGGCATGTGTCCCAGGCAGAAATAATCCTTAGACTTCCCCTTGGCAAGTCCTAACAGAGTTTGTCCCAAGGTTGTTGTATGGGCATGGGAAGAGAGAAGTCTCCTTGCCTTTATACCTGTTACAATTGGTAAGCTGGCAGATTGCAAATGGGTCTGACAGCGGATATCTTTCCTGCCATGTGGAGATAATCTATCTGCTGAATTAAAGCAACATGAAGAGGATACTACAGCCAAAAGATGGAGAAAACGACCCCAGAATTTAATCCCCTGAATATAGTCATTTCCAAGCCAAATATCTGACTGAAATTTCCAGCATATATGCCAACAAGTTTTGTACAAAATATTTTCAATTAAATATCTACAGAGCGCTACAGAATTTCTAACATAAAAACTAAGGAACAAAAAAGCTTTAAATTCTATTTAGGATTTAGGATTCTATAATGGTATCTACATTGATATATTTACATTCCTGTGCTTGATATTTAATGGTTCAATTGATTTTTCACATCCTTTTGTCTCATTTTGTTCTAGGTATATGTCCTATAAGTAACATAGAAATTGATATTTTAAAATGTAGTCTCATAGTCTCTGAATTTTTATAAATACACTTAATTTTCTTTATTTTTTAAAAAATTTTCTCATATACTGGAACTTTAACATATCATTTGATGTTTCCTGTTTACTATCAAGTAATTTTTTTGTTTTTCCTTTATCTTATTCTACCCCTGTTGTGGAGAGTTAGAAACTTGTGCAAGTTTACAGTTAGAAAACAGTGAAAATGGGACTTGTACCTGTATATACTTGAAGCTAGTGTTTGAACTCTAAATAATGTTGCTCCTAGGGTGATTAAGGTAGTATTTGCTTACAAACTTACAGTGGGAATGGAAACGCAAGGATGATCAAGAGATACTGTTAATCTGAACTGACTACTCCTTTTTTTGTGGCGGGGTAGGTACCACAGATTAGACTCAGGGGCACTCAACCACTGAGTACATCCCAGCCCTATTTTGTATTTTTTGTTTAGAGACAGGGTCTCACAGATTTACTTAGTGCTGTACCATTGCTGAGGCTGGTTTTAAACTCGCCATCCTCCTGTCTCAGCCTCCTGAGCCTCTGGGATTACAGGTGAACTGACAGTTCTTAAAGAATGGTTCAAATTAAATATGAAAGAGACATGTAGAATGAATGAAAAACAACATCCTGTTTGGGTGACTTGATATATGCTGTCCAGGTAATCAGGACACCAAAAACAAGGGAGGGGAAATATTATGAATTGTAGCTGCCATGGAAAGGGTTGTTAGAAAATTTAGAATCATAGAGTTTTTTGATAGTTTGTTAGAAATATTCCAATTCAGAAACATCATCTGGGCTATCATTTAAAAAACATAGTCTAAATGTTTAAGGAAATGATGACTTTAGCCATGGACTGTGTAATAAAGCCAAAAGAAGAAAACAAAGGATTGGACTTCCATCAGCAAGCACACGGAAGCTTATGTTGTAATGTTGAGAAAAATGAATAGATGCAGACCCCTGGACACAGCACCTGAAATAAAGAGAATGTGTTAAACAGTGCTCAGATGATGATGATGAGGATGGTGATGATGATGATGATGATGATGGTGGTGGTGGTGGTGACGATAAATAATAAAACCTACTTCATCATATTTTTTTTCTTGCTTACAGACAACTGCCATAGGTTCAAGTCCCAAACGAGGCCTTAGAGAATTAGTCCATTATTTACCTTATGTGATAAATACTCACTAACTCTTACTTTGAGCCAGAAAGAAATATGAACCCTGATACCCAAACTATATTTTGCTTCTAATGAAAAAGGGGCTGAATACTAGTCAAATGATGATGAGAAATACTTTCTCACACAGGGATTTTTCAGCCTCTGCAACAACTACACTAATTTTTAAGGCTGCTAAAATAATCTTAGATAAATAGTGGGAAGTTTTATACCTTATCTATAGTCCTATATATATTTTTTTTACAGATAAAACAGTAAGATTTATGTCTTAACTTTTTTTTAAACATTTCTCATCTAGTTCCACTGGTATAATTTGGTCATGTTCAAGTGTATGTGAAAAGTACTTTTTCCTCTTTTCCCCAAACACATCTTTACATACTGAAGGTGAAATTTGTGCATCCCTGGGGATTTTAGGAAAAAGAGAGAGGTGGAAGGAGAAGTTGAAAGGCAAAGAGCAGGTTCACATTGTCAGGCCACATGATCTGTCTGAATTTTACCCGGGGGATCACGCATTCTTATTGTCAGAAGCAGAGAGATTTTGGGAAGCAAGAAAGACAATTCAAAATGATTGGAAATCCCAAGCCAAATGGTGAAAATGAATGATAATATTTTACAAGTTACAAAGCAGTTTCATTCCAAAGGGTTTTTAAAGTAGCACAGTGTCTCAGCTGCCTACAGTTTCTGACGAGATAAACTTAATAACAATTGAAATAATATTGAAAAGAAGTAGGATGTCTGAATTAACTCTAACTTAATTTTTATTTTTAAACATTAATAATTTACACAATAGTATTTTGAGTACAAATGCAATTTCTGTAGATGTTTTACAAGTACCTAGCTCCATTCCAGGCATTTATAATTTTGTTTTATCTATATATTTTGTCCAATTATGATTATTCTTAATCTTTCTGCAGTTTCTGGGAGAAAAAGAAACTAGTGCTTGAATGAACAATAAAATTTTAAGAATTACTTTATCAGGATATCCCATTGTGCTACCCTAAAGTTGGTTTCACATATCTGCTCTCCTTTATGTTGTACTGAGAATCACTGATATTGTATTAACTTGTCCTTGGTAAATTACTTCATGCAGATACGCACACACACACACACACACACACACACAAACACACACACACACACACACAAAACCCCTTTATCTTAAGGTCAAAGAGTAATAGAATTAGGACTAGGATCATCTAACTTTAAAATTCAAGTTCTTAGTTCATTATACCAAACTCCTTTTAGGATTAATAGGAGTTTGAATGTCATGCCACAGGACATCATTTTTAACTTTGTGAAACACATCTTTGGACATTGCATTCCGTTAGATACTTGATGCTGAGCACAATAAGGTGATAGTCTGTAGTCTGAAAGTTCATAACATAACAAAATGCATGTGCTGAATTCGTGTACATAGAAAAAATCTAGTCACATAACTAGATATCATTGAAAAATAGCTTTATTATATTTACACATAAGTCAACTATGAGTTCACTTTAAATATGACCAATAAATACTGATTTCTTCTGCAAAGAAATATTAGATATATTATGTTTATATCTAATAGTTTGAGGAAACCATTAAAAACTTTTCCTATAAGGTAAATTTATACACTTTAATGGGGTATGCTATAATTGGCATGATCTTGTACATGTTACATAAATATATACCTTATGGTAATAAAGGACAAACAGTATATTGAGAGACATAAAAAGCAATATCTGTACCATTAGGATATATTGAAATTAGATTGTAAACAATGAAGACCAATTTGTACTGAGATGCTCCATTTGTATTGTTTTTTTTTTCTTCCTTCCTTTTATTCATCTACTTCTATTTTTTTTCCTTTTCCTTTCCATGTAGTTGTAATGGTAATGGACAGGGACATGAAAAATAAGAAACTTCTCTTGATGTTACTTTTGGTTTGGATCTGGTGCCTTTCACTCATGAAAGTTATGGGGGAGACCTGCCATAATACCTCTGACTGGGCTCAACCCAGCTGGGTCCCCATTTCCATAGAGAACCCTCTTCCCACCGGGTTAATATCTGTGTGGCAGCCACATAATACTTGGTAAACTTTTGCCTTCATAACTTTTTAAACTTGACACTTTTTCATACTGTGTCAAACCATTATGTTTCTGTGTTAAAAAAAAAAAGGCTTAGTGGGGAAGGTGGCAAGAAGTCATAGAAGATCTTAGGAAACTAAAGAAAATTTAATGTATCCCTATGAATATAGCCTCATACATTAAATTTCACTCAAACAGAGCACTAGTTATTGTGTTTTTTTCTCTCATACACAGAATTAACTTTATGACATAAAGAAAATGGGTAAAGGTGTGAGTGTGGAGAAAGAAGAGTGGTTAAGATTAAAAACAATACACTCTATTTCCTTTTTCTGTGCATACCCTTAGGGCAGGTTTTAGATTATGAATTTACATGTAATAGTTTTATATATTTTTCAGTAATTACTGTCTACTAAAAGAATTTCAGGAAAAATTTGAGGTCAAATGCATGACCAATGTGATCCTACAATATGTGTAATCCGAAAAATGAAAAAATATACTCCATTTATGCATCATCTATTAAAATGTATAAATACATTATACTGTCATGTACAACAAATTAGAACAAATTTTAAAAAAACTTTAAAAATTAGCAGCAAAAACAGTGAAAAAAAATGTTTGTCATTGTTGATGATTAGTGATCAGAGAGCACTTGAAACTGGTTTAAAAATCATGAACCCAAATGTAGCAGGTAGCATTCTAAAATTGACTCCTCTGTTAGATTATTCAGCCTACAACTAATATAGGTACTTCCATGAAGGACTTTATAGATGGAATTAAGTTACTAATCACCTAACTTTAAATGGGTGAGCTTACCCAAGATTATTTGAGAGTGCTCAGTGTATTCACATGATCTGTTAGAAACAAAAGTAAGAAGAGTATTGGAGATTGTGGCAGAAGGCATGAGGCAGAAGGTGACACCAGAGAAAACTTGCCATTGGTGGTCAAATGGATCTATAAAGTGGAGAGCAATCCTGAGTTTCTAGTGGAGAACAACCCCCAGCTGACATCCAACAGAAAGTGGTGTTCTTAGTCCTACAACAGCATGAAAATGATTTTGCCAACGACCTGAATGGGAAAGGAAATAGGTTCTTGCACAGCCTCCAGAACAAAATGTGGTCCTAAAGACATCTCAACTTCTGCCTTGTGAAATTCCAAGCAGACAAACCAGTTGAACTGTGCTATACACAGACTCCTAAACTACAGAAGTAATAGATAATAAATTTGTACTATTTTAAGCTGCTGAATTTGTAGCACTTTATTAAAGCAGTAGTGAAAAACTAATACAGAACACGTTTCTCAACCAAAAACTTGTGATGAGAGGCCAGGTGGATATGCAATGAAGGTGTTGTCCTGAAGGAGGGGGGCAAGGCTGCTGTCCCCCTGATGCTGTGGAGAAACCTAGAGGACTCAGAAATGATCTCTTGGGTCAGACAGAACAGTGATTTCTGGTCATTATCTAGAAAGACAACTGTCATCAATACTATTATAGAAATGGGAATGCTTGGCTAAAACACCCACCTCCAATGCAAGCAGACTTTTGCTAATATTGAAAGTTTATTAATCATCTGGCCAGGTCTGTTGATTGAATACACAATGCAAAAACCATTTTCTACCCCAAAGTATGGATTTTTTAATACCGTATTTTTGTATAGGAATGGTATATTTTTAGCTCTTATATTTTGAACCATCAGCCATCATAAGTTATTTTTTATGACTAAGTTTTATTTGTTTATGAACCAGGTATACATATGCTTCCAGCATCATTTGTTGAAAGAGTTATCCTTTTCTTACTGAATTTTCTTTGTTCATTTGTTGAAACACAAAGGTCATATCTGTGTATGATTATATCTGCACAATCTGTTTTTATTCCATTGATCTTTATATATTGTATATCAAAACCACACAGTCTGTGTGTGTGTTGTGGGTTGGTGGGGAGGTGGTGCTGGGAATCAAACCCAAAGCCTTTGCAAATGCTTGGCCAGTGCTGTTATCACTGAACAAAACCCTAGCCCTAAACCACACTCTCTGAATTACTGTAGTTTTATATGAAATTTTGGAATCAGAAAAGTATAAGTTCTTCACATGTATTCTTCTCTTTCAAGATTAGTTTGGCTAGACTAGGTTGTTAACATTGCCACGTAATTTTTAAGAATAAGTTTGTCAGTTTCTGTATAAAACTCTGATGGAAATTTGTGATTTCATTGCCTCTATTAATCAGTTCAGGGAGAATTGACACCTTAATTTTTTAAAACATTTTTTTCCATGAGTAAACACTATATATAATTTCAGCTATTTAGACTCTCTTTCTTATCTGTCAGCAGTAATTTGTTGTTTTCAATGTGTACACCTTGCATATACCTTATTAAATTCATTTCTAAGTATATTATATTATTGATAGTCTTAAAATGGTTTAAAATTTCCTTCCAGGTTTACAATAATTTTGCTTGGAAAATGGTGCTGACCTTGTATTATTTGAACTTGCTACTTCACTTACTAATTTCCTGTATATTTGGTAGATTTCAGGATTTTTAACGAACACAATTTTGATAGTCAGCTTTCTGTTGTGAGAAAATACCTAAAATAAACAACTTAAAGGAGGACAGGCTTATTATTTTGTCTTTTGGTTTCAGAAGTTGCAGACCATGGTTGGTTGAATTCCTTGCTTTTGAGTCTATGGTAAGGCAGAATGTCATGGCAGGGTGCACCTGGTAGAACAAAGCTATACACCTCCTGGTGGCTGGAAAGCAAAGAGATAGAGGAAGGGGAAAGAATCCCAATATCCCCCTTCAAGGGTACATCCCCAGTGGCCTAGCCTCATCTAACTAGGCACCTCCTTTTAAAGGTTCTACCACCTCCCAATAATACCACAGGCTGGGACCAAGCCTTTAACACTTGGACCTTCAGGGAGATTTCATATTCAAACTGTGCTAACAATAATATGATTCACATATCATTTAAAAATTTGATGTATACTTTGAATTTCTGTAGCTCCCATTAATGGTACTGAGCAGAACTTCTATTACAATGTTGAATATAAGCACATTCAGTCTGTAGTGGATTATATTGATGGATTTTCAAGTATTAAAGTAACCTCACATACCTGAGGTAAAACTGATGTGTTGATGATGTATTTTATTTATATATGATGCTAGTTTGATTTGCTGAAATTTGCTTTGGGTTTACCTAAACAACACTAATATGGAATATTAGTGTTTTTATTCTAGTAATATATTTGTTTAAATTTAGAAATATTCTCTATTCTGGTATGTTCCAAAGTCTTGTATAAGTGTTGCAATATACCTTTCTTAAATTGTCAGTAGATTTCACTAGTAAAGAAATTTGGTCCTAGAGATTGTCTTTTCATTCTTATATTTTTGTCTGCGACAATGTTTTAAGTTTTATAATTATATATCATTTGCTGTATATAAGGCAATATAAGTTTTCTATTTCCTCTTATGTCAATTTTGAAGGTTTTAAAATGACTATTTCATTGAAGTTATTGAACTAATTGGGACAATTTTTTTTTCAGAATAGTCCTTTATAATCATTTCAGTGTCTGTAACCTCTGCTAAAATTTTCTACTTTTCAATTTTGATACAGGTAACTTACAATTTTCTTGTGTACTTTTCCCTTTGTCATCTTAGCTAGAGTTTTATTAGTTTAAGAGATCCTTTCAAAGAAAATCCTTTGGTTCTCATCCATGTTTCTCTATATTTTGCTTGTTTTCTATTTCACTGATTTCTAATGTTATATTTAATTTTATTTCTTTTACTATGTGTTTAATTCATCCTTATTCTAACTTTTTAATGTAAAAATTTATGTCACACACCATAGACCACTCTGCTAGTATAACAATTTAGATGGGTAAATTTCCATATAAACACTGTTTGGTTTGCATCCACAGATTTTAATGTCTCAATTTAAAATTTTGTTCTTTTTGAAAATAGAGTGTATTTTGACATATTATACATACATGGAGTATAACTTGTTCTAATTAGGATTCCATTAAATACCCCATTTTTAAAGTTATGAAGTTCAATATACTTTCTAATTTCACTTTCAATACATACATTGTATAAAAGTATTTTATTCAGCTATTTATTGTCTTTTCTAAATATCATCTTGTTGTTGATTTCTGTTTCAGTACTCTTGTGAAAAACATATGCTTAATGATTCCAGTCCTTCTGAGTTCATTGAAACATATTTTATGGTCCAGGATGTAGACTATCTTAATTAATGTTCTGTGTGCGCTTGAAGATAACCTTATTTTACTATTCATGGTTGAAAAGTCTTATAAGTGGCAGCTAAGTAATTT
>JAJEJO010004283.1:221476-265613 GCA_020662805.1 Glaucomys volans | reverse complement strand
CACTAGACCAAGTTGGGGTGGGGGCACACAGCTGTGCTCAGTGATGGAGACACTGGGCTTGAGAGCCCAGGCAGGCCTGAGCTCCTGGATGGGGGCTCAGTCGGTGGCAGATGGTCACTCTCTGCCAGGGAAGCTGTAAAATAGCGCCGAAGGGTCCAAACTCCCCTCCGGAGCCAGCGACTCCAGTCGCTCCAGGCCAGACCTCCCCAGGAGATGCCTCGCAGTGGTGGGGAAGACTGGAGCTCAGCTCTGAGGACTCAGGCAGCCCCAGATGGTCACCCTCTCCCAGGGAACCTGCAAAATGGCCCCCATTCAAATTTTAAGCAGGATTTTCACTTGTGGAAACTGACAAGCTGATTTTTTTTAAGTTGCAGATAGACACAATACCTTTATTTTATTTATTTACTATTTATAGTCAGTGGTAAGAATTGAACACAGTGCCTCATACATGCTAGGCAAGTGCTCCAGAACTGAGCCACAATTCCAGCCAGACAAACTGATTTTAAAATTCATACAATAATGTAAAGATTTTAGATTGGCCAAATCATTCTTGTGGAATTAAAAAAGAGTTTGAGGACTTAGATCATCTGATTTTAAGAACTGGGGGGTTTTCAACATGGCAGAATAGAGGAGGTCATATTTCTGTCTGCTCTGTGGCATGAAACCAAGGAAGTAGACAGGAAGTTCCTCTGCAAGATGATGAACAAAAAAAGTGGGGAGAACTTTATTGGAATTTAAAAATGGACATTCAAAGCTGATTGGGAACACAGGAAGTTGGATATAATAAAATAAGGAAAAAATCCTCAGTGGCACAGCTGCTGCTCCAGCCAGGTGGGAAACATGAGTGGTCTCTCCATGAGCATAGTGGAGGGCTAAGGGAATTAAATAAATCTTCATTTTTGGGAGGCCCAAAGCATGTGTGGGTATGGAGGATTTAGAGATCAACAACACTGCCTGACACACCTGAAAGACAGGCTGCCCAATATCCTTGTGCTGAGAAAGAAGCTGCCATCTCTCCAAGTGGAGTGTGGAGGATGAAGGATGGAACCATTCTGCGACTGTGGCATGGGCCTGGCAGCTGAGGGTGTCAACTCCTTGCAAACCCAAGTTTGGTCCAAAATACAGGCCCATACACTGCACAATATAGAAGTTGCTTAAGTGAATAGGAGAAAATCAAATGTGGAGAGAAGTTAACACAGGGGACAAGTGATCATGGAAACCCACCTGATTCTACCCTTCCCCCTCCAGCCCGGCTTCTTGCAGGACCAGCTGGGAAAGATGCCTCTGGCTGAGTACTTGGAAGGGTGGAGGCAGGAGAGATTGTTTGGAGACTGAACCTGAGACCAGGAAACATGGGGTCCATAGGAGACATAGGGGAATAAGAATGGACTCCCATTCCGCATGAGTGGAACCCAGGGGAGAACCCTGGGGTACAGTCTTCTAGTGTGAATCAGCAAGTGCTAGGTGATGGAGGTGCTCTGATTTAAAATCTCTAGGCCAACTGGCATTCAGAGAAGAGCCTGGAGCCCACCTGAGCCTAAACCCTGTCTCCAGGAATTCCATCTATGGGATTATCTCTCTCACTCCAGCAATCCAGAGTGCGGAGCATCACACTCCAGAAGACCTCACCTAAAACTGCTGAGATGAGAAGCAGAATCTTTTGAACTCCAGTGGAAAGAAGTCTTTAACTTTTCCTCAAGATTTTTTCTTTCTTTTTTAAATTCTTTTTCTTGTTAAATTGTGACCTTAATGGGACATGAACATTTATACATATTTATATTTATTTTTTCTCATTTCTAGCATTTTTTAAGCCACTTATGTTTCATTGATTAATTTTTTGTGAATTAGGATGTTTAGTATATTTTAGTTTTGTACCTTTTATTTTTGTTTTTAATTTAATTTTTTTTTTACTTTATACACATGTATTTTCTCCCACCTCTGTTTCCCTTGATTCTTTTTTCTTCTGCTAACAGCCATTCTATATATTGTTCTATCTTTCACTCTTCCTTTAATCTTTTACTTCTATCTTCTCTTCTCCTCCCTCATAATCATCATATCCTATATCACTTCTGTTCTCTCCCTGTTAACCATTTGAAATTGTAAACCCTTTTGCAAACTTGCTGTTTTTATTGTAGGCAATAAATGATCATGTCATTTCTGTTTATTGTGATAATTAACATTATATACATTGTAGTAGGAGCTACTTGGTTTAATGCTATATATTGTTTGCATTGGTTGTTATTATTTGTCTCTCCCTAAACAGTGAGGTACTGGAAACCTTCAGGGACACTAAAAGTCCACAGGGGAGAAACTCTACTGCCTCAAATCCATACTGTTAGATGGGCAGATACACCACACAACATGAAAAAGCAAGAGAACAAATCACCCCAAACAAACCAAGATATTCCAATAGCAGAATCCATGGACACCATAGTGGAAGAAATGTCAGAGAAGGAGTTTAGAATGTACATAGTTAAACTGATCTGCTAAGTAAAGCACAGTATAAGGAGTGAAATCAAAGAGAAAATACAGGAAGTGAAAGATCACTTCAATAAAGAGGCAGAGATTCTAAAATAAGCAGAGATCCTTGAAATGAAGGAATCAAATTAAAAATTCAATGGAAAGTATCAACAACAGACTAGACCACTTGGAAGACAGAACCTCAGGTGATGAAGACAAATACATAATCTCGAAAACAGAGTTGACCACAGAGAGATGTTAAGAAACCATGCACAGAATTTCCAAAAATTGTGGGAAAACATGAAAAGACTAAATTTAAGATTTATCAGGATAGATGAAAGCACAGAGATACAAGCCAAAGGAATGCATAATCTTTTCAATGAAATAATATCAGAAAATTTCCCAAACCTAAAGAATGAAAAAGAAAACCAAATACAAGAGGCTTACACAACCCCAAATGTACAAAATTACAACAGACCCACACCAAGACATGTTATAATGAAAATGGCTAACATACAGAATGAGAACAGAATTTTAAAGGCTGTGAAAGAAAAGTATTGATTACATATAAGGGAAAACCAATTCAGATCTCAGCTGATTTCTCAACTCAAAGCTAGGAAGTCATGGAATAATATGTACAAAGCTCTGAAAGAAAATGGATGCCAACCAAGAATTCTATACCAAGCAAAATTAAGCTTCAGATTTGAGGTTAAATTGAAACCTACCATAATAAGCAAAAGTTGAAAGAATTCACAACCAGAAAGCCTGCACTACAGAACATTCTCAGCAAAATATTCCATGAGTATGAAATGAAAAAAAAAGTGAAAACCAGCAAAGGGAGGAACTACACTAAAGGAACAGTCAATCAAAGGAGAAACTCATTCAAATTAAAAACCAGAAATAAACCAAAATAACTGGGAATATAAATCATACATCAATAATAACCTTGAATGTTAATGGCCTAAATTCATCAATCAAAAGACATAGACTAGCAGAAAGGATTAAAAAACAAGACCCAACAATATGCTGTCTCCAAGAGACTCACCTCAGAGTCATCCACAGACTGAAGGTGAAAGGATGGGAAAAAACATATCACTCACATAGATCACATAAACAAGTAGGGGTTTCTATCCTCATATCAGATAAAGTGGACTTCAAGCTAAAGGGACAAAGAAGGACATTTCATGCTGCGTAAGAGAATCATACATCAACAAGACATAACAATCATAAATATTTATGCCCCAAATAATGAATAATCTACATACATCAAACAAACTCTTCTCAATTTTAAGAATCAAATAGACCACAACACAATCATACTGGGTGACTTTAACACACCTCTCTCACCACTGGATAGATCCTCCAAACAAAAATTTACCAAAGAAACGACAGAACTGAATAACACAATCAATAATTTAGACTTAACTGACATATATAGAGTATTTCAACCACCAATGAGTGAATACATTTTCTTCTCAGCAGCACATGGATCCTTCTCTAAAATAGACCATATGTTATGCCACAAAGCTACTCTTAGCAAACACAAAAAAACAGAGATACTACCCTGCATTTTATCAGATCACAATGGAATGAAATTAGAAATCAATACTAGAATAAAAAATAGAAGCTACTTAGAGATAAATGAGAATAGTGATACAATATATCAAAATCTCTGGGACATTATAAAGGCAGTGCTAAGAGGAAAGTTCAATGCATTGAACTCACTCATTAAAAGAATAGAAAGTCAATGAATAAATGACTTAACATTATATCTCGATGCCCTGCAAAAGAAGAACAAATCAACACCAAAAACAGAAGACAGGAAATAATTTAAATCACAGCTGAAATCAGTGAAATTGAAGCAAAAGAAACAATTAAAAACATTGATAAAAGAAAAAGTTTGTTCTTTGAAAGAATAAATAAAATTAATAAATCCTTAACCAAGCTAATAAAGGGAGAGAGAAAACTCAAATTACTAAAATTGGTGATGAAAAAGGAAATATTGCAACTACTAAAATACAGAAGATAATCAGAAACTATTTTGAAAATTTATACTCCAATAAAATAGAAAATCTTTGAAGATAACAAATTTTGAGAGATATATGACCTATCCAAACTGAATCAGAACATACACAATTTAAACAAATTTCAAGCAATGAAATAGAAAATGCCATCAAAAGTCTACAAATTAAGAAAAGCCCAGGACCAGATGGATTCTCATCCAAGTCCTACAAGACCTTCAAAGAAGAATTAACACCAATACTCCTCAAATTATAACATGAAATAGAAAAGGAGGGAATCCTTCCAAACTAATTCTATGAAGCTAGTATCATCCTGATACCAAAACCAGACAAAGACACATCAAGGAAATAAAACTGATGAACATAGATGCAAAAATTCTCAATAAAATTCTCACAAATCACATACAAAAACATATTAAAAAGATAGTGCACCACAATCAAGTGGGGTTCGTCTAAGGGATGCAAAGTTGATTCAACATACGGAAATCAATAAACATAATTCATTACATCAATAGGCTTAAAGACAAGAATCATATGATCATCTCAATAGATGCACACAAAAAAAGACATTTGACAAAATACAGCACCCCTTCATGTTTGAAATACTAGAAAAACTAGGAATAGTAGGAATATACTGCAATATTGCAAAAGCTATATATGCTAAGCCCAAGGCCAACATCATTCTAAATGGAGAAAAATTGAAAACATTCCCTCTAAAAACTGGAACAAGTCAACGATACCCTATTTCACCACTTTTATTCAACATCATCCTTGAAACTCTAGCCAGAGCAATTAGACAGAAGAAAGAAATTAAATGAATATGAGTAGGAAAAGAAGAACTCCAGCTATCACTATTTGCTGATGACATGATTCTATATTTGGAAGATCCAGAAAACTTCTAGAACTAATAAATTCAGCAAAGTAGCAGGATATAAAATAACATCCATAAATCAAACATGTTCCTATACATCAGTAATGAATCCACTGAAAGGAAAATTGGGAAAACTACCCCATTCACAAGAACCTTAAAAAATAAAATATTTGGGAATCAATCTAACAAAAGAGGCAAAAGACCTCTACAATGAAAACTACAGAACACTAAAGAAAGAAATTAAGGAAAACTTTAGAAGATGGAAAGATCTCCCAGGCTCTTGGATATGCAGAATTAATATGGTTAAAATGGGCATACTACAAAAGCATTATACAGATTCAATGCAATTCCAATTAAAATCCCAATGACATTCTTCATAGAACTAGAAAAAACAATCATGAAATTCATTTGGAAGAATAAGAGACTCAGAATAGCCAAAGCAATCCTTAGCAAGAAAAGTGAAACAGGAGGAATCAGGATACCAGATCTTAAATTATACTACAGAGCCATGGTATTAGCATCAAAACAGATGACATGAAGACCAATGGAACAGAACAGAAGACAATGGGACAAACTCACATAAATACAGTTATCTCATACTAGACCAAAAATTCATGAGAGAAAACAGCCTCTTCAACAAATGGTGTTGGGAAAACTGGAAATCCACGTGTAGCAAAATGAAATTAAACCCCTATCTCTCATCCTGCAGCAAACTCAACTCAGAGTAGATCAAGGACTTAGGCACTAGAACAGAGACCCCGAGCTTGATAGAAGAAAAAGTAGCCTACCATATCAGATTGGGAACTGACTTCCTTAACAAGACTCCTAAAGCATAAGAGGTAAAATCAAGAATCAGTAAATGGGATGGATTCAAACTAAAAAGCTTCTTCATAGCAAAGGAAACAATCATGAACATGAAGAAAGAGCCTACAGAATGGGAAAAAAATCTTTGCTGCCTGTACCTCAGCTAGAGCATTAATCTCCAGGATATCCAGGATGCATAAAGAACTCAGAAACTTAACCTCTGCTCCAAAAAAAACCAATCAATAAATGGGCTAAGGAACTGAGCAGACACTTCACAGAAGAAGAAAATACAATAGATCAACAAATATATGTAAAAATCTTCAACATCTTTAACAATTAGAGAAATGAAAATTGAAACTATACGGAGATTTCATCTCACTCCAATCAGAATGACAATTATCAAGATAAAAGCAACAATAAATGTTGGTAAGGATGTGGGGGGAAAGGTACACTCATACCTTGCTGGTGGGACTGCAAATTGGTGCAACCCCTCTGGAAAGTAGTATGGAGATTCCTCAGAAAACTTGGAGTGGAACCACCATTTGACCCAGTTATCCCACTCCTCAGTTTATACACAAAGGACTTAAAATCAGCATACTATGGTGACGTAGCCACATCAATGTTTATAGCAACTCAATTCACAGCAGCTAAACTATGGAACCAACCTATGTGTCCTTCAATAGATGAATGGATAAAGAATGTTACTCAGCCATAAAGAAGAATGAAATAATGGCATTGTCTGGTAAATGGATGGAGCTGGAGAATATTATGCTAAGTGAAATAAGCTGTCATGGTTTGGATGTGAGGTGTCATCCAAAAGCTCATGTGTGAGACAGCACAAAAAGATTCACAGGAGAAATGATTGGGTTGTAAGAGCCTTAACCCAATCAGTGATTTAATCCCCTGATAGAGATTAACTGAGTGGTAACTGAAGTGGTAGGGTGTGACTGGAGGAGGTGGGAATTGGGGTGTGGCTATGGGGTATGTATTTTGCATCTGGAGAGTGGAATCTCTCTCTGCTTCCTGATCACTGTGATGTGAGCTGCTTCCTTCTGCCACCATCTCCCACCATGATGTTCAGTCTCACCTCAAGCCCTGAGGAATGGAGTCAGCTTTCTATACACTAAGACCTCTGAAACCATGAGCCCTCAAATAAAGCTTTTCTTTTCTACAATTGTGCTGGTCAGATCCTTTTAGTCACAACAGTGAAATAGATGACTAAAACATAAGCCAATCCCAAGGAACCAAAGGCTGAATGTTTTCTCTGATATGTGGATGCTAACTCATAATAAGCGGTATGGGGGTTGGGTGGTGGTGTCTAGGGAAGACTAGAGGTACTTTGGAGTAGACAGAGGGGAGTGAAGGGAGGGGAAGTGGGTATGGGGGTAGGAAGGATAAGAGATGGAATTGAGCATTATTACCCTATGTGTATGCATGATTGCATGAGCTGTGTAACTCTATATCATGTACAACCAGAAGAATGAGAAGTTGTACTGTTTATGTATGATGTGTCAAAATGCATTCTACTGTCATGTGTAACTAATTATATTTTTAAAAAGGATTTGAATAACTACCATAAAGCTACATTAATTAAGACAAAGTGACAAGGGAATAGAGATAATTAATTAAACCAATGGAGCAAAATAGAATCCAGAACAGATTCACAGAATAATACCATGCAATTCATTGGGGGAAAGGATCACATTTTTAAATATTGTTTGCAATAAATCATATTGAATAAGTTGGAAAACAAGATGAAACTTCATTCTGTTATCATATAATAAACAAAAATCTATGTAAAATGGGTCATCAACTTAAATTTAAAAAGTAAAGCAATGATGTTCCTAAGAGAAAATATGAGACTATCTTCATGACCTTGGTGTGGGCAGAGATTTCTTCAAAAGGATAGGAAAAGCACTGCCAATGAAACAAAAAATTAGATTTAATTGAAATATAAACCTTTTTTCATCAAAGGAGATCATTTAGGTAGTGAAAAGTCATGTCACAGACTAAGAAAATAAATTCAATAAAATAAATTCAAAATTTTTCTAGAATTATTTTAGTCAAAGAGCTCATTAGTTTTCCATCTTTATTATTTTCTAATATATACAATTAAGGCTATAAATTACTCTGTACTACTGCATTGGATCTATCCCACAAGTCTGACATACAATGCAATATAGATATACATTATACATACAATATGTATATTATATATATATTCTATCTATCTATAATCTATTAGGTATCAGTTAGACATGAGCAGTGCCAGGGGTTTAAGAAAATACTTAGTACAGAACAAATCAGTTAAGTCAAGTCCTGACAAAATATTCTGATCTCAGTTCTAGCAACTATTTCTTTTAAGGATCAGAGGAAGCTAGACAAACTCAGGGGGTAAGAACCAAAGGGCAAGGATATGGTTGCTCAAAAGAGCCTAATTGCTAAAACATCTTAAGACCTTGCACAAACAATGCTGATCAGATTGTGGCCCAAGTAAACACAAAGCAACCATAAAACTCATGATGGTCACAAGACCCTCAGTACAGCAGAATGATTAAGTCCACAGCCCACCAACCATAAATTCTATAAAGCAAGGTCTAATTAGGACCTTTCAGCCAGGCCAGGATAACCCAGAGTTGCCCTTAGATTTTTAGCATCGTCTTATAATATCAATGTAATTGTAGCTTTCTCTCCCTTCTTGTGACTTCCACTTAGTTACCTATGGGTAAAAGCATGCACAGTATAGAGTTAAGGATCTAGGGGCTGTGGATATAGCTCAGTTGGTAGAGTGCCTGCCTTGCAAGCACAGGACCCTGGGTTCAATCCCCAGCACTGAAAAAAAAAAAAAATCTAATGAAGTCTGTCAGTCAGGAGTTGGGAGGTGATACTTGGGAGGAACCTTCTAGCAACTTCCACTCCTACCGCAATAAAAATGAGCTTACCAAGAAGTGAGTTGTCACTCTCTTCTTTGAAATGACCCACCCTTTCCCTTGGGGGTGCCTTCTTTCTTTGTTGTACTTTCACTACATTTCAGGTCTTGCTTAAAATCTCTTGTGAGGACACAAGAACTGAGAAACACAGAACAATCCCCAGTAACTCCACTAATATACTTAACAGTAAAAAAAACAAAAAACAAAAAAACCTTGTGTCCAAAATGTATAGACAATTCTGACAACTCAATAATAAGAAGACAAACAACCCCATTTAGAAATGGGGAAAAATGTTGAATAAACAGTCCTTAAAACATAAAAGGGATATAAAATTGCCAAGAATCATGTGAAAATGGGGTTCAGAATTATAGCCTGCAGGAAAATGCAAAATAAAATGACTTTGAGGTGCTACACATCCAACTAGAATAGCTAAAACTAAACACACAACAGCAACTGGCAAAACCAAGTATGCTGAAATGTAGACTGACTGGAGCTCTCAGCAGCACTCGTGGCAGTGTGGGTTGGTAAAAAACACTATGGAAAACTGCTTGGAAGTATCTAATAAAATCATTAAAGAGAGGGAAAAATAAAGAGCAGAAATGAGATAGTGGCTACAAAAGCAGAAGGAATAGAAGCACCATGATGGGCAAGTCCTATAGGAGGGAACATGCCAGAATTTACTCTAGGACTCTGTGATGTGGCCATTTCTAGAGGGGTTGTTTTGTCCCATAGCAACAGTCAGACTACTTGAGTTACAGCTGTATAGGAACTGTATTTTGTTTTCCCATGAAGGCTTTTGAGACCATTTCCTGATATTTCTTATTTACACATGATTTAAAAAAAAAATAAATTCTTATCACTAGAAGTAACTTGAATTTGTCCCTAATTCTTGCAACCTGTTGTATTTACCTAACCAACATTTCTTTCCATCTTTGGCCTCTGGGAACCACTCCTCAGACATTCTGATTAAATATAGGTTCCCCGCCCCCATCATGGTCCTGCCAACCCTAGTTCTATGGTGGGGCCCATGATCCATTTAGGCAAGGTTAACTCAACATGATCTTGCAGGGATGGAGTGTGCAGGGATCTAGCCAATCAATATCATTCCCATAACTCTTCCTGGGGAAGAAGGCAAACTCTTTCCTTGAGGTTATTGGTTTGGTTGACTTAAACCTGGAGTTGCTGTTGACCACCTTTGCAACACAAAAGGAAGAGAGCGTGGCCTGAGAATGAAGTCAACAAAGAAGACAGATGGAGAACGAGGGAAAAGTGTAAGAAAAATTGCTAACAATATTATTGAGGCCCTGGATCCAGCACAGTGGTCAGACCCACAATCAATTGCTTTTTTCTTGAAATAATTTGTCCTAGATTTCTGCATTTGTAACTCAAATCATCCTAACAGTCGACTAATACAAAACAAACAATTGCAACTACTCTTTTTAAAAATTGTGCTCTTTCAGCACCTCATGAGATCTTTATATAGGCTTCCCTAAATATTACCTTTTTTCCTTTCAAATTCCTGCTTATGAGATGATTTCTATATCATGCAACAATATGCACAGATTTTTCCTAATTTTATAAATTTGTACTAGAAATTTTAGAAGATTCACTCAGTGGTTTAAGTTTAAATTTGAGAGTTGAATAAAATAATCTGGCAGTGCAGTGTAATTCAGTAATTGTAATGCAAATAGAGCTTTTCTGAGGGATCCTTCTTTCTCTTCTGTGGGGCCTTTGGGTACAGGCTGCTGAGATGAGATTTACAATTACTGGCACAATCAAAATGCTCAGAAAGATCAGGGCTCTTAGAAACTGTTGAATTCTCATGTTTTTTCAAATACTTGGAATTCAGTTCTTCTGAATGTTACCCTCAATTTCCCCCATAGAATCCACGAATAAAGGACATGAAATCTCAGCGATGCCAACAGAGCCTGCAGAACAAGTGCTGAGCTAATCTCCCTTTCACCCTGTGATCTGCTCCCAGACTTACCCCTTGGCTAACACTCAGGGTGTGTGCCTTGCTCATGAATGTGCTTTCCTCCAGAGAAAAGCCCAGCATTCCTGCACCACGGATGCTGAATGGATTCTCTGGGGCTTTCAGAGGTCCCAACATGGCCTTCAGAAAGCCTGCAGCTTTTATTGTTATGGTTTTCAATTCCAGTTTAAGAGAGAGAATTTTGACAATGAATCTTTCTTTCTTAATACTTCTCAGTGGTTAAGGGGACTTCATTCTAGAGACTGTTGATGAATGGATTCATCTTCCCTCTGAATTCAAGAGTCCTAACTAATGAAATGTACAGCTTTCAGAAGAAGGCTTTTCAGAGAATAATCCTGCAATCTCTAGGCAAACATGAATTCTCACGATGGCTTTGATGGGTTTTCTGTATAGATCTTTCCTCTGCCAGGACTAAGCATTTGCATTCCCTTAAGATATGCTGCTGAAAATTGACCACTTTCCAGGAAATAATCAATAGGAATCTTTTGGCTTTCTGCCTTGGTCATGTTATTTCTAAAAATTGATAGCATAGCATTGATCCAGGACTATTTGCCAAATTGAATATATAAATACATAATTATTTGAATAAATTCAGACAAGATAACATCTGAAGTTCTCCAAAGGCCCCCAAATAAGAACATGTGTACCTTCCATCTGGACTGTGACTTACTACCTGCAAGTAATTTTTGCTAAAAACATTGTGTCGTCTTCTTATTAATACTCATCATTATATCTCTAGAATATAAAAAATAAATGTTTTTTGAATAAGAAAATAAAGTAATACATGAATTCTAGTTCATCATGAGAGTTTTCTTTTTTAAAAATGATACTCTGGCATTTAAGACAAATCTATTAGTATCATTTGTACATTCTAAAATTTGGGTATGAAGTAGTCTGCAATTTAACCATTGCTGTTTGACATGAGTACAAACCTGTCTTTATCACAGTCACAGGATGTCTTCTTTTTAAAGAATTGTTCCTGTCTCAGATTTTGTCCAAGAAATCTAAAATGTGGTGACTGGAAAGGAAAACACAATCTCCATTTTCTTGCTTTAGGATTGGCCAGTAATAATGTAGCTTGAGGAAATTTCCTTGTCATGGGTTGGTGAAATTTAAAACTTTTTTCCAACTGATATCATAAACACAAATAGTGTATTCTCGGTCAACAACCTCTTATTCTCCTAGCACAATCTTACTCTCATATTCAACCATATCTACTTCTTTGAAGCATTTGATTTTCTTCCAGTTTACCACCTCCCCTTAGATGACCCATCACTATATTTTTTTTACTTATCTTCATGTCTTTCTTCTAAATTCACAAAATCACAACCCAGGACGATGCTGCCATGTTTCTTTTCTCATAATACCCCAAATTGGGTGAGAATGTTGAGAAAAGATTATGCAGCATTATAGATTAGAAAGGCTTGCAACTAATGATTACCAGCCACAAGGCTGATCCCTCTCCTAACTGACCTACATCGGCAGATGACTTTGTTCCTGATTCCACTGAGAAAATCCACATCATTGCATGAGCAAACCCTCATCTGACCACCCTCAATACCTACAAATGCGTCTCCTTTGTACTCTTCCTTGTCCTTCTTCTTGCTGTCTCAGTATGTGAGTTTTTAAATCTTGTCCATCACCCTACCTGAGGGATCTTTATCCATCATTCTTTTTCCTTTAACTTCCCTGTTGCACAAGCTCATAGTTCCTCAATAAATATTTAGTAACAATTTTTGCTCTGTACCACATCTCCCACCACCACCTTCTTCTGGATAAATCACTGCCTTTCTTGAGAAATGGCTCTTTCTTCAACTTGACAGGGGGCGCAGCATCATCTTCCATGTCTTACATAATCCTACATATAAGTCACAGGGAAAAATTCCTAGATCACACTGGGAATAAAATGAAGATTGGGACCAAAGGACCTGAGTATTCATTCACAGGTGCCCTATCTTTAAGTATTAAAAAATGTTCTTTTTCTGAGAGAATGAGATAGTTGCTTTGTGTTCTAAACAGGAGAGAAGAACAACCAACACAGAATAGAAGAATAAGAGGAGCAAACAAGAAAGAGACCGCTGGGACTAGGGCAGTGAGGTACAATCTGCAAGCAACTCCAAGGTTGGGGAGGAGAGAGCAGTGGAGAGAGAGGTGAAGGACATTTTAAGAGTAGGAAACTTTTTCCTTTAGAGTTTATGTTCCTGTCATCTCTCTCCTCCTCTGTCTTCCCACAAATCATCATGAAAGATTTCTAAGGGGATTTTGTCCTTGATGTTGGAATTTAAAGTGGGGCAGAGTCTCATACATGCATTGCTGTGGCACAACACAAAGACCTCTCACATGAAGAGGGAATCAAAAGAGGTCATGAGGCTGTGAACGTGACCACCTGCATTGTTGACCCTGAACTTGATAGAAGTTATGGGTGAAGCTCAGGACTTCCCATGTGCTGGACGGCAAAACCAGGCCTGGATGTAAAATGAAATTATAAGAACCCGGTTGTGAAAAACTAATGTCTGGGGAAAGGGAGCATTCCCCACCCTTTTCAGTCAGTCCTTGTCTGGATACCGAATTAACACCACAGACTCCTTCCTTACCTTTTGGATTGTAAATAACTACCTCTTTAGAAATCTAACCACTCCCCTTTGAAGTGTAAAGGCCCCTCTTGAGGCTTCAGGCCCAAGGTTAGAGATTTAGAGGTCTGTAAGAAGAGCCAGTTTTTCCCCTTTATAGTACTCTGACATGCTTCCCTCTAGAAACCTTACCCAGAGCCTTCTATCCTGTTGATTAGAAATACTTTGGTGCCAGATAGCCTATAAATGTTGTGAGAAACTGGAGATGGGGACTCAGAATTTGGAGTTCACTCTCCGTTTGAGATCTCCCACTGACCTTTTTTTTTTTTTTTTTTTTTTTGAGGTGCTGGGTATTGAACCCAGGGCCTTGTGCTTGTGAGGCAAGCACTCTACTAATTGAGCTATATCGCCAGCCCCCCGTTTGCCCTTCTTGACCTGTCTGATTCCCACAACCTATAGGCATGTGATTGGGGTTCAAGTTAATTTTACCATTTTCTCTGAAAGAAGACCCTGCTGACAGTGTTATGTGCCCAAGTCAATAAATGGTAATCCACAGGCAGTTCTGAAGCAGTGATTCTTAAAATAAAGATTTGCTAAGCACTAATGGGATTTGAGGATCTTCTTTATGCAACTCTTTCTTTTATTCTAGTAGATGCCTAATGCACAATTACGTAGACTTGTTTTACTAAGCAAATACTTAAGGACTCCTAAATTGGTGGTCATAATAAGAATTAACCAGTTGCCAGAGTTTAATGAAGAATCTTGTACAAGGATCCAGCTGCCCCTGAATGCTATAAAATTCCCATTGTGCCAGATGCACATAAAGATCAGAATTTCCATAATTCTCAGACTGAACTGTCCTTATCTGCATCATCAATACTGGCATGAGTGAGACACAGTTTCAATTGCTGCTGTTCTTGACATAATAAATATAAATTAATGATGTTTTACTTTGTGGATCATTTTGTTTTGTATAATTGAATTTTTGTGTAATTGCTGCAATGTTACCATTTTTATGTTCATGTTGGCCCTCTTCGAGTCTTTGTTATCACCAAGTTCTCTTTGCCTATGGGAGATGGGAACAGCTTGGATAGGTGGGCTGTAGCGACCTTTGTCCTATGTTGGCAGAAGTTTGAGTGATTTTATTTTTTATACTTTTTAAAGCCTGTCAATATTTATTTTTTCCATTTTTTAAATTTGAGCAATTTTAAAACTACCAACCTAAGAGATTTCAGTAATGCCTTTGTAAGCAGTTTTTCAATCTGGGCTTCTAATAGACTGGAGTAGTGGAAAGTTTTCTTCACTTTCACTTTGGAAAAGTCGACATCCCCGCTCTGAAGCACACTTTCTTTTGTTTCTCTAGGGTCCATAGTAATGTTCCCTCACTTATTCTTGATTTGAGAAATTTGGGTATTTTGTATCTTTTTTCTTAATTAGCTAAAGATTTCCCATTTTTTTGTTAACCTTTTCAAAGAACCAACTTTTGATTTTGTTGATTTTGCGGGGTGGGTACCAGGGATTGAACTTGGGCACTCAACCACTGAGCCACATCCCCAGTCCTATTTTGTATTTTTATTTAGAGGCAGGGACTCACTGAGTTGCTTAGCGCCTTGCCATTTCTGAGGCTGGCTTTGAACTCACAATCCTCCTGCCTCAGCCTTGCTGGGATTATTGGTATGCACCACCACACCTGGCCTGATTTTTCTGTATAGTTTTCTATTCTCTATTTCATTAATTTCTATTAATTTTTTTTTTTTTGGTACCAGGGATTTAACCCAGAGGTACTTAATGACTGAGCCACATTCTCAGCCCTTTTTCATTATTTTTAAAATTTTTATTTAGGACACAGTATCACTGAGCTGCTTAGGGCTTTGCTAAATTGCCAAGGCTGGCTGTGAACTTGGGATCCTCCTGCTTCTGCCTCCCGAGCTGGTGGGATTACAGGCATGGACCACCATACCCCCCCAATCCCACCCAACATTTCTATTAATTTCAAATCATTATTTCTTTACTTCTGCTTGTTTTAGATTTAGTTTTCTGTTACATGTCTTAAGGTACAAGGTTCAGCTATCCATGTGAGATCTTTTTTAAAAAATTTTTTTAGTTGTAGATGGACACAATATCTTTATTTTGTTTATGTATTTTTATGTGGTGCTGAGGATCAAACCCTGGCCTCACACATGCTAGACAAGTGCTCTACCACTGAGCCACAATCCCAGCCCTACTTTTTTTTTTTTCTTTTTTTTTTGAACCAGGGATTGAACTCAGGGGCACTCAGCCACTGAGCCAAATCCCTAGCCCTATTTTGTATTTTATTAGAGACTGAGTTGCTTAGGGCCTCACTGAGTTGCTGAGGCTGGCTTTGAACTCGTGATCCTCCTGCCTCAGCCTCCCAAGTCACTTGGATTAGAGGTGTGCGCCACCACGTTCAGCCCTACTTCTTTTTAAATATAGGCATTTACAGTTATAAATTTCCCTTTAAGCACTATTTGGTGACATATGGTAACTTTTGGTACATTGTGTCTTCATTTTCATTCATCTAAAAATATTTTTTAAATTTCCTTATGATTTCACCTTTAATTCACTGGCTACTTAGAACTGTATTGTCTAAATTCCACATATTTGTGAATTTCCACAAATATTGTTTTGTTCTTCATTTCAAACTTCATTCCTTTGTGATTAGAGAATATATTTTGTATTACTTCAGTCTTTTTAAATGTGTTCAAGCTTGTTTTATAGCCTTGCATATGACTTAAAATAGATAAAGTTCCATGGGTACTTGAGAAGAATGTACATTCTGCTGCTGTTGGGGGGAGCTTGCAGTATGTATCTGTTAGATCTAGTTGGTTTATCGTGTTGCTCAAGTGTTCTATTTCCTTGAACTTCTGCTGAGCTATTTTATCCATTTTTCAGAAACAAGTGACTTTATTATTCACAACACAGCATGCAGCATAAGCAGAAGCACATTTACTGTGGTTCCTTGAGCCTCGATTCCCACAAGATAATATAAAGAGGCTTGGTTGTTACCTACAGAGGTAATAGTGTGTATTATAGGAGAGGAACCCCAAGCTTAGGGAACCCTGATCTTTTATAATGAGCAGTAAGCCCGCATGGCCTTTGCCCCAGAGTAGGCATTATCTTGTTTGCTGGAGAATAAATAAATCTGTCTTTCGATTCAAGGAAAACATAATCTCTATCTTCCAAGATTATTTACTGAACAAACATTCTTGAAAAGGAGTTCTGAACAGACTGTTAGTGTCTCTGCAAGACAAGTAGAGATGTGAGAAACATATGAAGAATTCTCTCTCAATTATTACCTAAATCCTTCTCATCATTAAAAATGAAAACACTTCAGGGCCCTCTTTTCCCTCCAGTTGATACTCTATTTTAATTAGTTTGGGTTGCTCTACCAAGAATATCATAGACTGGGTAAGTTAAACAACAGAAATTTATTTCTTAGGCCGGGACATCTGACATTCTATACTTTTTGTTTTCTTCAATGCTAGGGATTGAACTCAGGGCCTCGTGTGACCTAAGCAAGGCTTTACCACTGAGCTACATCACTAGCCCTGACATTTTGATTGTTATATGCTTCATGCCTTTTTTTCTTCCACTGTTCCTCTTTACTTCTTTCTTGTGAATAAAAAGAGTATTTTCAATAAAAGGAATACACTAAGTGAATATACTTAGTTTAGCATTTTAGTTCCTTTAGAGATTTTTTTGCATTATTTACATAATGGCAGATTTACTACATACACTTAACACTTCGAATCTACTTCTAGATTATAGTAAGACTGCTTCTTTCTCCTCTTCATGCTATTATTGTTTTACATGTATATGAACAACATATAAAAATAAAAATAAACATTTATGTATAAACATGTAATATATATCAATGTTTTTTATGTATTTTATTATAATGTATTTCATTATATATAGATATGTTATTGTTTTATATGTTTTATTATATTTCCACATAGTATATATAAACATATATACTATATATAAACATATATAACAAATACATAATAATATAATAAAACAATAATATTTTAAAGACTAAACTACATAGATATATTATATATATCTCTGTATATATATATTGCATTTATATTTTACAAACCCAACAATATATTGTTCCTTCTGGTCGCTGCTGTTTCTTATGAGAAGTCAGTTGTAATCTTAATGTGGTTCCCCTGTATGTCGTGAGTCATTTTTTATCTTACCGTTTTCAAGATTTTGTCTTCGTTATTGTTTTCAGCATTTTGGTTATGATGTGTCAGGGTTTGGATCACTTCATATTTAACCTACTGGACATTTCAAACTTCTTAGTGTACAGATTGGTGTTTTCATAAAATTTGTGAAGTTTTCAGCCATCATTTCTTCAAACATTTTTCTTTTTCTCTTTCTGCTCTTCTTCTGGTGTTCCCACCACGTGTATGTCGGTGTGCTTAATGCTATCCTACATTTTTCTGAAACGATTCATTTGTCTTCATTCCTTTTGTTCCTGTTCCTTGGATTGTGTAATCACTGTTGATTTAGATTCTGTTTCTTTCTTTTGCCAACATAATCTACTGTTGAGTCCCTCTAGTAATTTTGTTCATTTCATTTTTTTACTTTTCAACTCTACAATTTTGATAGATTACTTTTTAATTACTTTTAATCTCTTTTTTTATAGTCTGCATTTGTTGGAGTTTTTTTCTTTTGCTTCTTTAATTATGGTTGTTCTTTAGTTACTTGAACATATTTATGATAGCTGTTTTTGAAGTATTTGTCCTGTAACATGCTAGGATTGGGGACAGTGGCCTGATTCTCTTGGATTGGCTCTCCTATTTGCAACAGGAGGCTGGATGGGAGCAGTGGCCTCTGATCTTCTCTGCTTGCCTCTCCTAGATTTCAGTCTCCACTTTTCCAGTGAGATGGGGAGAGTGAGATTGGGGCATCCGTATTTTTGTTCTCTTTCGCCTTGAGGAGAGTTGGTGCCCTACAAGGGGAAGCTGGATGGAATAAGGAGCTCCGACCTCTTATTCCCTGTTTCTTGGAATAGAGCCTTTGCAACATGGTACTGAGAGAATTAGGAAAGGCTGTGGTCTGCCTCCCTGTCCGGGAACTGGGGGTGAGGAGAGAAGGATCCCTGTGTTCTTTTTTTTTTAAAATCAGCCCAAGGTGAAGTTTCTGTCATACTGAGCTGGAAGTAAGAAGGGAAGAAGTGGGTCATGACTCAAATGCCATAGATTCTCACTGTTCTTTAGTTGGTCTAGATTTTCTTGAACAAATGTTTCTTCATTTATGTATGCCCTTAGGACTATTTTCAGAATTTTTAAAATATATTTTAAAATAATTTTCACCAGTTGTTATTTTACTAGAGAGATGGTCTATGGAGTTCCTCCATCATTCCAGAAGTTTTCTCCCAATTCCCATTTTTTGAAGGTCCTGCTTTCTATCTGGGTTGTGTGGCCCACAGAATGGTGAGATGTTAATTTGATTCTTGGTGGCCCTGTCAGCATCTATGACCACAGGGGCCTGTGCTTCCTACATTTTTGTTATTCTGATATAATTCCTCAGAGGCCTACTCTTCGGCCTCAAACCAAGACAAAATTGTGAAAGAACAGCACTGCTGTTGACATCCCCAGAGTCAGAGAATACCGATTAATTAATTATAATACATCAGAAAATTCATAGTTTTTCTTTGAACTTTACAGATAGTTTAAGGGAAAGCTGTTTTTGTTTTCAGTTCTCCAGAGTGGGTTCCTTATGGGAACATCCCTTTATAAGTTGTATAGGATATATGGTTTGGAGTCACTCTTGACTCTGCAATTTTGAGATTGCGTGATCTTGGGTAAATTAAGTTTTTGAATCTCAGTGTCTTCATCTTTAAATGAGATCAATATTTCCTTATAGGAGCACTATAAAAATTAAATAATGTCCCTTTTGTGAGGTGCTTCTCACATTAGTAAATACATAGCAAAGGAGAACAACTGCTGTTATTTATACTTGAAGATGGCTTCCTTAGCAAATAGACTTCATGGAAGATATTTAAAGAGATTGTAATAATTAAGAATTTCAGAGTAATCTAATACTATACTTGAGCTTTAATCCATCGGAACCACAAATGTTCCAGAGAACCCTACCTGGGAAACAATATCCTTTTGGAAGACATGAGATATTTTGTGGAAAATAAGAGTGGCATGTGTTGGTGACACTCTATCCAGTGGAGGAGGAGACAAGTATGATGAAAGATGGGAGCCCAATGTTTCTGAAGCTTATTTTTCATGTACTTGCCATTCTCTGTTGTTCTTCCTCCCATATCCCTTGCTCCCTCCTCTCTTTCCTCATTGCTTTGTCACTCTGGTACTGCTACATTAAGGTTTCTTATAAAGAAGAAAGACCTGGCTGGACATGGTGGCACATGCCTGTAATCCCAGTGACTCCGGAGACTGAGGCAGGAGGATTGCAAGTTCAAGACCAGCTTCAGCAACTTAGCGAGACCCTAAGCAACTTAGTGAGTCCCCATCTTAAAATAAAAATACAAAAAGGGCTGGGGATGTGGCTCAGTGGTTAAGTGCCCCTGGGTTCCATCCCCAGTATCCACTCACCCTTGCCCCCAACCCCTCCCCCCCAAAAAAGAAGAGAAACCTGTCATTGGGGTAAAAAACACTCCATGTTTCACACTAAATTAGGTTAAGAGTATGGTTCAATTCTGAAATTTCTCCATACACAGAACAGTTGGAATCTATTTAAAAGTTAAGTCTCTGTGTTTTAAGAAGTTAATAAATGCCAATTAGATAATTAAGCATCTAATAGAGCAGGATCATTCTAGGCCCCAGAGATAAATTGGTGAACAAGCTGGACAAAGAGTTCATGAAGTTCCTATGGGTTAATATTAAGCAGTCATTAAGATTGTTACAAGCTGTTTTTTGAAAAACTTTTTGTTATGGAAATTATCAGACATACAAAGCATAGAGAAACTATAATATTCCTATCACTCACTCTAGCTATTACTAACACATGGCCAAACAATTTAATCTGTCACTCCCAGCCTTTTAAACCTTTTAAAAGGCACAAAAACAGATACTTGAATTTTAGCTTCCATGACTCCCTTCTCTGGTTTGTGATTTTTAAAAAATCAGAACAAAGCTCATATTTTTTTCAATCTTGGCATTGTGACAATGGTTTCCATTTTTCTCAATAGGCCAGACTCCCAGGAGAAGCCCAGGAATACCCAGAGCTTACTCACCAACCCTGACCTGACTGCTGTTGGTATAGCTGATCAGTCCTACTCTCTGTTGCCAGTGTGCAGCCTCCTCATCCAGGCTGTGTGATGAGTTTGAGGGATGAAGCAACTTGTTAACACAACAACCTGGTTTGACCCTGGCCCCTAGGGCATGAAATTAATGTAATTAATTTTAGGCATGGAAACTAATACTTAAAAGCCCTGCATGTATGTATGTATGTATGTGTATGTGTGTGTGTATATACATATATATATATATATATTTTTTTTTTTCCCTCAAGGATTTCACCAACTGTGGTGAGCATGACTTTGACAAAAACTTGAATAATTTCCTATGGCCTTGACTCCATTTTTTTTCTAGCAATTTGTCATTCTAGCATTCTGCCTGTCCCCAGTCACTCCCTTGAATATAAGCCTATCATCTCAGCTGCCCTGGCTGAGGTTCTACTCAAAGCAGGAGAACCACCCCTTAAAATTCATATCTGTCTGCACATTTGAGATTGACAGAAATCGATGCTTCATAACTCCCAGGCCCACACTCATTTCCTTCCTTCTTCCAAGGTGAAATAAAGTTGGGGAGGAATAAATCATACCAAAACCAAAATAAAAACAAAAACAAAAACTAAAGGCTTCCCTTAACATCAGTTAAAAAAAAATCAGATGAAAACCTCATAGAAAATAAACCAAAACACTACCGAGATTTGAACAAGGTGGTTATTTCTAATTATTCTTTCACAAAATTGTGTAGTATTCAACATTTCCTATAATTAACATAATTTATCAGTCAGAAACAAGTATGACAAACACTAAAAACCTCTCCAAAGTCACAGCCTTAAAATTTGTAAGCAAGATTAAAATGGTATTAAATCATTTTATAAGACATATTGGTCAGAGACTTTGCAAAAATATTAAAATTTTTAAGACATATTGGTCAGAGACTTTGCAAAAATATTAAAATAGATATCTCACTGTGAAATTGTATGGTTCTAAAAAAACACCTTTGAAATATGATTGTTTTTTTTTCTGACTTCAGAGCTAATACATGTCCACTTCAGAAAATTTGGAAAAATATAGAAAAGCACATAGGAAAGAACAAATATTACCCTTAGTAAACTTACTGTGTCCATCATGGAACCTGTGAGGAGCAGAGTTAGCGGACACCTAAGGAGCCACTCCCAAGGAATTCTGCCTAGCGTCCACTGTAGGCCACACCCATCAACCCCTTCCCAGCCTATGGCTGATCCTGGGGGACTGCTAGGATCAGACCATTTCTCACTGATGCGAGAATCCCTCAGTCATAATACAGTCTAAAGAAATCTGAACTTCATGTACCTCCCACAGAATGTTACACTGATCCATTATGTTGACGATGTCATGCTATGTGGACTTGTGAGAAAGAAATACCGAAAATGCAGGAGGACTTGGTAAGATGACTGAGCCCCACAAATGGGAGAGAAACCCTAGGAGACTCAGAAGTCCACCACTTGAGTCAAGTTTTGGGGGTCCTGTGGTTAGGGGCTTGCCAGGACCTTCTCCCCCCAAAGTAAAAGACAAATATGTGTCTCTTGCATTCCTTACTGCAAAGAGGGAAGCTTAATACTCGGTGAGTCATTTGAGGTTCTGAAGGCACCCTGTCCACATCTAGGAAAGATCTGCCAGCCCATATACTGAGCCACACAGAAGGCTGCCAGCTTGGAATGGGGCTCAGAGCAGGGATGGACTCCGCTACAAATGTGGATCACACCACAAGCAGCCTGCAGCAGGTGCCACACGATTCAGGAGCCCCTGAGGTATTTATTTTATTGTTTGCTCTCTTTAGTTACACATGACAACAGAATGCATTTTGATACACTACACAAATGGAGTACAACTTTTCATTTCTTTGGTTGTACATGATGTAGAGTCACACCATTCGTGTAATCATACATGTACATAGAATAATGATGTTTGTCTCATTCCACCAACTTTCCTTCCCCCTGCCAACTTCCCTCCCCTCATTTCCCTCTACACAATCCAAAGTTCCTCCATTATTCCTTTACCACCTTCCCAATTTCCCATTTTATATCAGCATCCACTTATCAGAGAAAACATTCAGCCTTTGGTTTTTTGGGATTGGCTTATTTCACTTAGCATGATACTCTCCAACTCCATCCATTTACCTGAAAATGTCATAATTTTATTCTTCTTTATGGTTGAGTACTATTCCATTGTGTATATATACCACCGTTTTTTTGTCCATTCATCTATTGAAGGGCATCTAGGTTGGTTCCACAATCTAGCTATTATGACTTGAGCAGCTATAAACATTGATGTGGCTGCATCACTGTAGTATATTGATTTTAAGTCCTTTGGGTATAAACCTAGGAGTGGGATAACTGGGTCAAATGGTGGTTCCATTCCAAGTTTTCTGAGGAATCTCCATATTGCTTTCCAGAGTGACTGCAACAATTTGCAACTCCACCAGCAATGTATGAGGGTACCTTTTTCCCCACATTCTCACCTACACCTATTGTTGCTTGTATTCTTGATAATAGACATTCTAATTGGAGTGAGATGAGATCCTAGGGTAGTTTTGATTTGCACTTCTCTAATTACTAGAGATGTTGAACATTTTTTCATATATTTGTTGGTCGATTGTAGATCCTCTTCTGTGAAGTGTCTGCTCAGTTCCTTAGCCCATTTATTGATTGGGTTCTTTGTATTTTTGATGTTTTATAAGTTCTTTATAAATTCTGGAGATTAGTGCTCTATCTGAAGTGTGTGTGGTGAAGATTTTCTCTCACTCTGTAGACTCTCTCTTCACATTGATGATTGTTTCCTTTGCTGAGAAAACGCTTTTTAGTTTGATCCCATCCCATTTATTGATTCTTGTTTTTATTTCTTGTGCTTTGGGAGTCTTAAGGAAGTCTGGTCTTAAGTCGACATAATGAAGATTTGGGTCTACTTTTTCTTGGGTCTATTAGGTGCAGGGTCTTTGGTCTATTTCCTAGGTCCTTGATCCATTTTGAGTTGAGTTTTGTACAGGGTGAGAGATAGGGGTTTACTTTCATTGTACTGCATATGGATTTCCAGTTTTCCCAGCTCCGTTTGTTGAAGAGGCTATCTTTTCTCCATTGTACGTTTTTGGCACCTTTGTCTAGTATAAGATAACTGTACTTATGTGGGTTTGTCTCTGTGTCTTCTATTCTGTACCATTGGTCTATCTGCTTATTTTGGTGCCAATACCATGCCATTTTTGTTACTATTGCTCTCTACTATAGTAAGTTCTGGTATTATGATACCACCTGCTTTGTTCTTCCTGGTTAGGATTGCTTTGGCTATTGTCGGTCTCTTATTTTTCCAAACGAATTTCATGATTGCTTTCCCTATTTCTATGAGGTACATCACTGGGATTTTAATTGGAATTGCATTGAATCTGTATAGCACTTTTGGTAGTATGCCATTTTGACAATATTAATTCTGCCTATCTAAGAGCATGGGAGACCTTTCCATCTTCTGAGATCTTCTTCAATTTCTTTGTTTAGTGTTCTGTAGTTTTCATTGTAGAGGTCTTTTGCCTCTTTTGTTAGAATGATTCCCAAGTATTTTTTAAGGCCTTGTAAATGCCCCTATGGTATTGAAGATGTCAGGAATGGGAAAAGTTGCACTGTGGCAAGCCTCACTGGGAGAATTCAAGTCACTCAGGTTTTGGAGTAAGGCTGTGTCACATGCAGCAGGGAATTATATACCTTTTGAGAACTAACTTCTGGCATGTCAGTGGGTCCTGTTACAGCTAGAATACTTGACCATAGAGCACCAAGTATCCAGGCATCCAGGTTTTCCTATAATGAACTTAGTTTTTTCATACTCACCAAGTTATAAAGTAAAATAGGCCCAATATTCATGCCATAGTAAAATGGAAATGGATTGGCTGAGGCTGAGACCAAGTGGGGTCAGAGGGCTTGAGTAAGGTGCATGAACAAGCAGCTCAGACACCCATGTCACCTGCAATGGTTATAGCAGTGTCCTTCCTTCAGATCACACCCATCACTATCTATGTGGGAATCTCATGCAACCAGAAGAAGGAAGAGAAAGACCCTGGGTTTGGGAATGGATAGGCCAAAAAGTAGATAGCAGCTTTGTTACACTGCATTCAAGGGTAGACTTGAAAGACATGGATTGAAAATCTTACTGGACAGAGCTGGGAGCAGTACCTCTGGACATTGACTCTGTGAAAGAAAAAAGTAGCCCAAGGTGAGAATTTCTTTATACTCCTATGGCAGTGAAGCTAGTCCATGGGACAGGGGCCTGGAAAGAGAAGAGTGGGGAAATTAGAGTAAAGATTTGGAGTAATAGCATGTGGATGGAATGGGCACCATGTGAAGAGTTTTGGATCACATAGTAATGCTGTCAAAAATCAGTCACAAAAGAGATGCTCAACAACCACAAAGACACAAAGAGATGGCTGTTTAACATTGATCAGACTTCATCATTGACCATCCCCAAACTGGCACACTGCATGGTTGAACAGAGAGGCCACAGTGCAGACACAAAGGCAGCATGTAGACTCAACAACATGTATGCCTATGCACAAAACTGGCTTAGGTTCTGCCACCTCTGAATGTTTAACCTCTTAGCACCCAAGACCAAGCTGAGTCCCCCAAATGACAGTATTTCTTGAGGAGATCAACCTAGAACTTGATGGCAAGTAAACTAGCCTGAGTCCCTTCTATGTTTCTACATCAATCTTTATAGGAAAAAAAAACCCTACTTGGGGTATGGATTTGTTTTTCTTTCCCACAAAGACTCAACCAACACTACTTTCTAAGGACTTAGAGAATACCTGATTCATAGGGGTGAGTTTCTACAAAACATAGCACCCAATGAAGGAGCCCATTTCAGAGCAAAGTACATGTGAGAGTGTACCCATGATCATATACAGCATCATCTCAAAGTAGCTGGCCTAAAAGAGCATTGGATGTCCTTCGTGGACACGATATTTTGCAAAGATGTGTGCCATCCTTTCAGATGTAGTATAGACAATAAATCAGAGAACTTCACATGGTACTATGCCACCTGTAGGAAGCATACAATTTTATAACACCAAAGCGGTGTGTATCCATCCTCTTTCCATTACTACAGGCATAAGAAAATGCCTACAGCTGGGTAACTTATAAGGAAAAGAAGAATATTTATATCACAATTTTGGAGGCTAAAATTGCAAACAGCATGGCACAGCCTCTCACGTGGATCTCATGGCAGATGGCACAGTAGTGGGAGCAATGCAAAAGGTATGACATGGTCAGACAGGAAGCCAGAGAGTGACTGGGGTCCCACAAGGACTATATCTCTCCTTTCTGAGGGCATATGTAAGGACCTCCCTCAAGGCTCCACCTCTTGAAGATCCTACCATCTCTTAATATCACCACACTGTAGACCAAGCTTCCAACACAGAAAGCCTTTGGGGCTATTTCAAATCATATCCAAACCACAGCAGGGTAGAAGTAGGGAGACTCCACTTACTATCACCTCCAGTGATACACTAGGGAATTCCTACTTTACTCTGGGCTCTCTGAAGGTTAAAGTCCTAGTATTCAAAGGACACGCTTTTGTGAGGGGTCCTCCTGACTTACATGCTATGGCTACTACTGTGACACTTTGAACTTCATGCACGTGTCCCTCAGCAGGCAAGAAGAGTCATTATCATAGTAACATAATAATTGACCCACCCAGAACTGGCACATTGAACACAGTAGAATGTGCTCTGAGGTAATCCACTTAGGTTCTTCTTGGTAACTCTTGCCCAATTCAAACAGCAAATAGACCTGTGAAGCAACCCAGGCCTGAACTGGGCACAATTACCAAGAGCTCAGAACCTGCAGGAATAGGGGTTTGGGTCACAGCACTAAGTAAGTCATTCAAACCTTTCAGGATAAGAAACCCACAATTCCTTGAATACATGGAGCAAAGGATCTGTGCTGTACAAGGGGTGCATTGAGGCAGCCATGAGAAAGCACAGCCCAAATCCTTTTTCAAGAAAGAATTGCTGCTATGAGTATAATTAACTATTGACACCAGGGCTATGCTTTGCATAGGCCACACGCAACCAATAACTGTGCAAGGTAGGGGTGGTAGGGGTGATCCTGTCTGATGCAGGGCTCAGCTAATGAGCAATATTTGCTCCAGGATTTACTGACTTTCTTAAATATACACAGAAATATGAAGGTCTTCCTTCCCCATCCTTCATCCTTCCCTGTCTCCTTGCATAGGTGTCAGATCTGCATGGCAGTCTGAATCCTTTCCCTGCCTACTGCACCAAATAACACAAAACTGAGAATAGCAAGGAGCTGTAGTCATGAGGTGTATGTTATTTTACAGTTACTCTTGGTTCCTGATGCCAAACAGACAAGATTCAACTTTCATGTTTTAAAAGTTGTCAAGGCATTCACTTAAGGCTTTGGCTGAGACACAGATCAGAAATGGAAGTGGAATCTGGAACAGAGCCAGGGATAGACAAGAATCAGATTCAGGTGAGAACCAGGGTGGGTATGAATTAAGTGTATTATATATTGCACACATTATTTAGTAATTGAAAACAAAACTGAGGTTTAACTGCGTTTTTAATTGCAAAGTTTTGCACACACAAAATTGAAATTGCTCTAATTTTTAGATGGACACATTAAATTGTGCATCATCTATGTTGGCTTGAGTGGGCCATGGATTCCCATTAATAATACGTAGAGTTTATATTAATGCTGTGTTTATAGAAATACTAATTGATTTACTTCTGTTGACCCTTTTCAGTATTTTTTAACATCACTACAATAAAATCAGACTAATAATTATAACTTAGCTCCTTCCAAATTCTTTGTAATCCCCAAGTTCTTTTCCCAGTGGGAGGTGGAAACAGTCTGTATAGGTAGACAATGGGCTCTCTAATTTAAACAGAATAGTTGGAGGTCAGAAACAATCAAGAATACTAACCAGAGACTTTGAACAATACTTTTGTAAATATTTTATCAAACAGCATTGTACTGGAAAAGGATCAACTTGTACTCACGCTATTTTTGGGAAACTCCATTATGATACTCTCTTTCCTTCCAAGCCCTGCCCTATTTGTGACTGGTCTCCTTCATTGTAATTCTCAGGCACCTAGTGCCAGAGGGATGGGTGAACAATGTACTCCATTATGCTGAAATGCTCTCTACAATGTTATTTTTCTAACATGAGAATATATTTCTTCACTGTGACCTGCCCATAATTTACTGTTGCTAGAATCACCAGGAAACTAAGAAGTCTGAATAGTTCTGTTTTGCTGCCAGAGCCAAATCCCTAACTGCCCAGATACCTTGTTTCCACTGAAAGATGAATTTAGGGATGAGCTGGTATCTCGTGACGTGACAGTCTTCTGATATCTTGCCCACTGTCAGTCTCCGTCTTCTTCATGCAGACATCTGGGTCTCATGAGCAAGTCCCTTGCACTCTGTTCATGTGTAGAAGTCATCAGCAACTCTTCTTTCCAACTTGGCCTGCACACTTTTGGCTCCAGGGCCTCTGGTGCTGGCGTTCACTTCTCACAGCCCATAGTACTCTTCCTTTGAAGCATGTTCAGTCAATTCCATTGGGCATAGCCCCTACCAGTTCACCTGAATTTTGATCTGGCTGCCATCATAAGCACCAAGAACCACAGTTCTTTAACCTGTTTTTCTCTTGCACACTCTGAGGATTCCCCTCTCACTCATAAAGGACATTTCTTTCAAGTGAAAAACCCTACCCAATAGATACAATGACTAATAAATATAAAGTCACTTGAAGCACAGATTGCATTTACAATTTAATCTGAGGTAAGTGAATAAAAGGGATGTAGAGAGTTCTGGAAGAAAACATACTAAAATATGAATAAGTACTCCTGTTGGGGGATGGGATTGTGGGTAATATTTATACTACCTCACAATCCCATTATGTGTATTTCAAAATGTCTACAATAGCCCCATGTCTTTGAACAGTTGTAAAAAATAATATAAAATGCTGGAAACAATGCAAAATATAATTGTAAGGCAGGAAAAGTTGTAATGGCAGAGAACGTCCAGTTTGTAGAATGAAGACTCCTGCAGTTAGGTATGGTCATGTGACTACAGTATGGATCACACTTCACACTTCACAATCCAATGGAATGTAGAAGGACGAGTGCATTTGCGGTGGGCATCTTTGAAGGGGCAGAGCATGCCTCCCCCACCCTCCTGCCAGCTATAATGCAGGAGTAAGAAAGGGTGAGTCTTCCAGACGGTAGGGAGAGTCAAGGATGGGACAAACTTCTGAGAAGAGGTTGGAGCTCAGATAGGGTACAACTCTTGATTGAGTTAAGCCCCAGAGGTGGGATGAGACTTAGAGATAGAGAAAGGCTAAGCGATGGGCTGGACACTAACGAAGGGATGAGAGGGAGCAGATCTCCTCATATACAGTTTCACATACAACTTAGTAGTTACAAAAAAAAGGCTACACTCTGTGTTTAAAGCTCCACATTTTGATAAGCTGTCTTGGAAGTTATATCATAATATCATGTTCCATTCCAATTTCAACTCAGTGAACCAAGAATTGTATTAGTGGACTGCTGATTGTTCAGTGGGAGGTGAGAATCTGTGTTTGTCATGGCAGGAATGTCAAATCATCAGCAAGGAGTCAATATTGAAAGAAAGGAGAGATGAGCAGGAAAGGGCTTATTCCAAGCCCTTATTATTATTCCAAGAAAAGAGAAATTATTCCAAGAAAGGAGACATTATTCCAGGGTAGGATATAGGAAAAAGAAATTGTTTTCAAGAGAAGAGAGGAAAATAACAGCAAAGTCCTCTGACAGTTTTAAAGCTTTTTTTTTTTCATTTTTGGTTTGGTACTAGAGATTGAACCCAAGGGCACTTAACCACTAAGCCACATCCTCTACACATTTTTATATTTTATTTAGAGACAGGGTCTCTCTGAGTTGCTTAGGGCCTCACTAAGTTGCTGAGGCTGGCTTAAACTATTCTTAAACATACTAGCTTTGCACAACTTCCCTCGGCCCTGTTCTATTTTTTGTCTATTTTAATTATATGACTTTATGAGTTCTTGTTAGAATCCATTGCCAATCATTAGCAACCTAATCAACCAATCAGCAATGAACCAATTAATATATGTGTTCGAACAAACCAAAATGATATATAAAATACAATCCTAATTAAGGATAATTAGGTGGTCATTTAAGGTTTTTGAAGCTAACATAACTCTGTTACTTTAGGCAGCTACTTAATATTCAAAAAACAACAACTTGCTAACCAAAACCATAGTTATAATGTAAAGCAAAAAGTAATGATACATTGGGTTTATGCCAACGCATAAAAATATGCCAACGCATCCTTAGTCCAGTCCCACAGCTAGTTGGACAATGGATTAATGATAGCAAAATAATAAATCCACATGTAGAGTACTTAAGAACCTTATTTCTTACAACAACCATGCAAACTAAATATTATTACTCCTTTTTAATATGAATGTGAAACTTAAATAGCCTTCCCAAAGCCTCAGTAATTAGTAGATAAGGAATTCAAAGCTTTATCTGGTGGACTCCAAAGACTGAAGTGTTAACCTCTACAGCTATGTTCAATAAAACTTGCTCTCTCACCTGGAATGCCTTGAAACACACAGCATGCCACAATGGGAAGAATCCTTTACTGGTTATGGTTCACGTAGCACTTTCAAATGCATTGTTTCAGTTGTATTACTCTTTGTGTTATTTCTCGTAGGAGGGCTAGCAGGTCAGCTATGAGTATGTTCCCATATCAGTTGAGTTTTGAACACCAGAGAGATTCTCTGTCTTTTCTAGGACTAGAAATGAGAACCACCAAGTTAAGAAAGTTCATGAGACCATCCTCAGTTTCAACACCAAGTTCAGGCTCTGAAAGACCATTCCCAGGGTCAATCATTTCCTAGAAGAATTCACTGAAAACTGTCATGTTCTTGGTTACAGTTCATCACAATGAAAGGGGACAAATTATTCTTAGCTAAGAGAAGAGATGTATGGGGCAGAGACTAGGAGATTTCTGCCTGTGGAGCTTCTGGTTGTCTTTTCCCAGTGAAACTGTGAGCAGTGCTGGCTTGTCTTGACAATAGTGTGTGACAGTGTGCACAGAGTACTGCCAATCAATGAAGCGCACTGAACCTTGGTGTCCGCAGCTATTACGGGGAGCTGGTCACATAGGTTGATTATCCATCTGGTTGACTTTTTGTCTCCAGTCCCTCCAGAAGTAGAGCTTATACCATGTGGCCCAAAGTCCCTGCCTTAGATCACCTTGTTAGACTACCTGGTGTGGTCCAAGGCATCCAGGTAAGCAAAGACCTTCTTATCAGGATCTATGATTCAAAGACTTAACCACCTCTCAGGAGCTATGTAGTTAATTCTTCACTCCACCTGTCTAACATCTCATAATGGAGAAACTTGGTCCTATTTCTGGGTTTCTAGTCCGGGTTGTTTCTGTTGTAATTTTTTGGCCTGCAGACTTGTTCTTATGAGATCCTTCTCATCTGCTGAGCTAAACAGAGCCTAATTGACAATGATATCTTCTATGCATTTCAAAATCATTCTGTGCTCTCCCCATCATTGTTTATCTCTGTATTACAATTGCATATTTAGTTGTCATAGTTTCCAGAACTAATCCTCAGAAAGGCAGGAGCCATGTTCGTAGTAGTCCCAGCTATAGTCACACACCCACAGCATTCATTAAACCAGAAGCACTAACGCACAGTGATCATAAGTGCTACCCTGAGTTCAACAGACTTGGATTTTCAGAGCAATTCTGCATCCTAGGAGTATAATATCAAGCGTGTTACTCCACTCCCCTGGGTCTAGCCTTCCTCATCCATCTGTATGCAGTGCTGTAGTTTTTAGCACTTATTTGGCCCATACTTAGTGTTAAAACTGATGCCTTGTATCTTTATCAACTTGGGAAGTAACTGAAGTTTAAGGAAAATCTGGTCCATTATTTCACTTTGATGCCAGGGATGTTTGGAGTCTTCCATTTTTTCTTAGATATTTTTACCCTTTAAAAAAAAAAAGTTTCAGAGGAAGACAGAATTTAGGATGAGATCAGTTTTCAATTCTTGAGTGGCCTTCTAGTCAGTCAGGAATGCCCATTCTCACCACCCATCTGTGGTCACTGATGGCCGGATTTCCCTTAGGCCTGAATCTGCCCCTTCTAACCATGGAGGGCTTTGGATCTTTCACTCCATCTGAGAGCAAGCTGACTTATGATATGTCCCTTGGCACAGGGGGTGGGAAAGAGATGCTTAAGAACTGATTAAAGGTCTTTTCTCTCCTGTGAATGATCTATTTATATTCGTTGATTCTTGCACATTTCCTTTTGTTAAGTTGTTTTTGTTGCATTTGATTAATATTTATGAATGTTTTCAGAATACTCCTTTTTCTGACCTAAAAAATAAAAACATTTTCTCTGTCACTTAACTTGTAACTTCCTTTTGCTTTCAAATGTCCTTGATATGATTCATACTAATTCTAAATTTTCATTTGCTTTATGAACTATATGAACTCTGAAGGGCAATTCTGATTTTTAATTTTGCCCTGGGCTTTTTCCAGCCATTTGATAACCCTCCGTTGAGTGTCTTTTTATTTGAGGGCTCATCTCCCTCTCTAGTTCTAATCAAATCTCAACCTTCATCCACTGACTGGGCATGGGGGTGGGGCGGTGAGGTGGGCTGTCTTCCAGGTGAGGGTGCTTCCCTTTCATCCTGGATATAACCAGCTTTCTGGTACTGTCCAGATTCTGCAGCCCAAGAGTCTCCACTCTTTTCATAGTGGGAACAGATATCTCTATTGTTCGTCTTTGGTCCATGGCAATGGGAAAGAAGGACAGGAAGAAATTGACCAGCTTGGTTTCTCCTCATACCATCCCTAAATAATCTCCTTGTTGATTGCCCTGAGTCCTCCTTGGAGCATCTCAGGAGCCTCTGCAACATTTTCAGCAATCCTCATTGCATAGGTTTGGGACATGGTTCTTTGTGCCTTCATCTTTCAGGAATATTTTCAGTTCCTGGTCCTCTTTTATTCCTACTTGTGTGCAATTTTTTAAAAAATATGTTTTCTGTTATGTCTAGGACTTTGGGGGTACAAGACAGAGACTGCTTTATATATTTATTTGATTATTTTCTTCTCTTGATCACCTAATATTCATTCTAATCCACTTCTACTGTCACTGGGTTGGTTTGTATAGCTTAGATGGTCTGTCTTCTTGAAATTATAAAGCAAACTTTTATGTATCCATAAACACATGCATGTACCCTAGGGCACAGGCCACTTTTTTTTTTTTTTTTTTTTTTTTTTTTCACAGAAAGCCATGAACCAGAGTTTAATGATTGCACAAAAACAAAGGGAAGTATGGTAATGATTTCAGAATTTCAAAATCCAGTCTGACACTTTAGATTTCATTGAGTTTTATTTAAAATCTGAGTACCTTTGACCCAAGGAGGGGAGGGGAGTAGGAATCTACTGCAGACTCAGCTGATTTTTCTCAGGTTTGGAACTGCTCTAAGGGGACAGACAAACTGTATTATCACTTTCAGTCAAAACCTCAGGAGAGAGGAAAGATAAGAAGAATCCAGTATATGAAGGTCCAAGCCTGGATTCCCATAGCATGCATGCAGGCAGACAGTGGCCAGCAGCTAGGTGCCACTTGATGTGCCTTTCTTTATACTTTCTTTGCTTGCTTGCTTGCTTGATTGATTGATTGATTTAGTGGTACTGGGGCTTGTACCCAGGATCTCCTATATGGTAGCAAGTGCCTTACCACAGAGTTACACTCCCAGACCTCTTGTGTTCCTTTGTTTCCATTAACAATGACTTCTGTGAAAGGTCTCTCTGCAGGAGTGGTTGAAATTGCAAATAAAGAAAAGAGTTTGAGAAAATAATTATTTTCTTTTCTTCTCCAAAAGAGGCACAGAGGTTAAGCACAAAAATAAATCAATCTCATCATGTAAATGAATAGCATCTGCTTTAATAATTTCACTTGGGATTCTGTAAACACAATGAATAAGGGTCAAGTAAAATGGCTTTTGGAAACCATTTAATGGATCTTTATTAGCAGCCTACAAACAGAATCTGAATGGTGACAACTGCAAAATGGAGCACAGTTTAGATTGAAGGAGAAACTAACTTTACTAATCTCTGGAATAATCAAGAAAAGTTCTGGCCTTCATCAGTAACAGTGGAAGGACAGCATGAACAGGCAGAAAGCTGTTATTCCTCTGCTTGGCTTTAAGCACAGTCTGAGGAATTTGCTTGGGTTATTTGAGAAATTCTTGTGGTACTTATGATATAATCAGGCAGTTCTTTTTAATAACTCTCCTCATCCTCCAGATGCTAATGACTATTTTATACAAATGGTCTACAGGAGCTTTAGAGTGAATTTTCCTTCACATTTCCTAGGGGGGTGTTTGGAAGTGTGAGAAACCCATCAAGAAGTTTGCTGTAGCAAGCAAAAATTCCCAAGGCTTCTTTTTGTTCTGAGGGCACAGGGATTAGCTCTGAGGCACATTTTTTTCCCTGACATCACCCAGAAACTTAGCTTCCAGAGTGTTCTCTTGTTTGGAGACTGAACTAGGCCCAAGAGAGCTTTGCCATCCCAAGGACTCTTGGTTCTCCCACCTCCCTCTTCCCTATCCCTAACCCTTGGAAACTCCTCCTCTGTTCTCCATTTTTAAAGCCTAGTCATTTCAAAAATATTATGTAAAAGGAGGCACCCAATACCTAACTGTTTAGAATTAGTTTTTCTCACTCAGCCCAATTCTATAGAGAGCCATCCAAATTGTTTTGTGTATGAATAGTATCCATGGTATGTATGCACCACAGTTCATTTAACTATTCACACATTCAGCTTTCTGGCAGTTATTCATAAAGCTGCTATGAACATTCATATTGCTGTGAACATAAATTTCCATTCCTTTTGAATAAATGCCCAAGAATGCAATGAGTAGGTCATCAGTTTAAGTTTTATAAGAAATTGTCAAAGTGAATTGTCAAAGTTTTTTTTTTCAGTGTGGCTGTACCATTTGATATTCCCACCAGCAGCTGGATCCAGTTTTCTATAGCCTTGTTAGCATTTTCACTATTTTTTATTTTAACCATTCTAATAGGTGTGTAATGATATTTAACTGTGGTTATTTTAATTTTTATTATGGCTAACAATATTGAACATCTTTTCATGTGCTAGTTTTCATCTGGCTATCCTTCCCAGTAAAATGTCTGTTCATACCTTCTGCCCATTTCCTGATTAGATTGCTTGTTATTTTTATTGTTGAGTTCTGAAAGTCCTTCATATGTTCTACATACTAGTCCTTTCTTGAATTCATGTTAACTTCTAAGTTAATTATCTGAGTATTTTCATGTAAGTAGAATCATATAGTATTTGTCTTTTTGTGACTGGTATTTGTCTTTTTGTGACTAGGAATGATGTTTTATCAGCTATCTGGGCATCCCTTAGTCCAGTAAATTTGAAACATAAAATTAACCATCACAATATCTGTTCTGTGTTAGATCCTAGACCCTACTTTCTATCCCTGTGGAGAACTAAGCAGTACTATGTTAAATCTGGTAGTGCACTGAGAAAGGTTATGTCCTATTTTGTAGTTTTACTGAGGATGAAATATTAGTTCTGAAAGATGGGGTTATATACTTAGCCTCAGCAGCATCAGAAGAGGGAACTGAATTTCTTAACCCGGACAAGTGTTCTACTGTTATAGCTTGTTTTGTTTCAGGCCTTCTGAAAACTTCCATCAAGAAAGCAGGATAAGGTATAAAGTGAATCCATAAGGAAAAGCAAACTACGGTCAACAGGGTTCCAAATTCCTGCCATCCAAGGCTTGCAAAGTATTCAGTTACAGAAGAGCATGAGGGAAAGGGAGATACACTGGTATAATTGACAAAAAATGTCAAGTAGCCAGGACCCAGTGCCACACAGGCTGGGGTTTCATCCCAGTTCTGCTCCTTTTTCATCTAACATTTTGTTATTCGGTGATTTGACAACTGAGACTCCCTTTGTGGGTTGATCTGTCCTTGACTGAGAACATTTGGTTTCAGTGATGTATTAGGGACATCCCACAAATGTCTGTCACTTGCACAAATAATTTTAAAGGCAAGGCAAGAGTTGGCAATGCTCTATGGAAAGGTAGAAAGGCCTCATATTTTATATTGTTTTGTCACTAACAGTTCTGAAGTAGGAAACCCTTCAGGCAAAATGAAAATACATTATGCTAAGATGTCTTGGTATTTCCTATGTGAAACTTGTTACATTAATTTCTCAGGGAAAGTTACTGGCAACCATTGCATCTATTTTTAACTAAGGGCAAACTGCTACAGAACTAAAACCAGATGCTGAACTGCATACTGCCTGTCTTTTTTCTAAATTCTTAGTACCCAAGAGCTTGTAAGGCTGAAGACCTCAACATTTACTTGTATCCTCATGATGCCTTTAATTGTGGCCTAATCTGTCTGTGCTGGACTTTTTTTTTCTTCCTTAGATAATTCCCACTCTAAACCCTTAACAAATTGGAAGTTATCTAGTATCTAGCTATTCTGAGAAGCTGATCAAGGAAAAACGTTGTTCAAGGTGGCAACTGGATTTTTTCAAGGAAGTCATCTGGCCAGGGAATTTATTTGTGCAACATGAGTGGGTCACCACAAGTACATCTTTAAAAGGAAGGGAAAGAAAAAAAAAAAGATCATGAAAGCATCTGTTACCAATTTTTTTATTAATATGCCAATTCATTTGGAAAATTCTGGATATAAAATTAATGCCACCACCAATTCCAGTGTGTGAAATATTTTTCCATTTTTAATTCAATGTCAAAAAATTCTTGAATGTATATATATATATATGTATATATATATATATATTCTTATTGCTTTCTAGGGCTTGTCAATTTCAAATTCTTTTTTTCTATTAAATCCATAGCTTCTAATAAGGTATTATACAAATAAGGTAAAGGTAAAAATACCTTCTAATAAGGTATTTTACAAAAGAATTTCTTTTGAAAAATTAAGCACTTGTAGAAAATAAAGAAATCAAGAAGATAAGGGGCCAATTGGCTTAGAATAAAAAGGGAAATGATAGTAAATGGTTATTCCTAAGAATTAATTGCAAAAAGAAATATCTTTGTTTGTTACTGTTATTTCTTAGAAAGTAATTCAGCATCATTTATTAAGTCTCCAATTTGTACTTCAAACAACCCTTTGTTAATAATTTATCTGTTCTTCAAGGCCTGGCCCAAGCCACCTTCTTTCCTGATTAGTTTCTTTCTTCACTATGGTACACAGTGAACTAATTTTTTTCTGTTGTAGATTTTTTTACCTGCTGTAAAGTAAGTTCTGTGAGACCTCACTGCTATCATCTCCAGGCCTATAACAGGTGCTTAAGAAATAAGTCTCCCACTCATTGACCTGTTCATAAAACAAACACAGGTACACCTTGTTAAGAGTGACCCCACGGACCATTTAATCATTAAGATCCTGTTCAGTCACCCCAGAAAAATCTCCAAACTGCTGTTGAGATATCCCAGGTGTGCCCAGGAGGGTCCACTGTGATGAAGGAATGTGATGATTGATTTCATTTGTCAAGTTGGGTAGGCTGTGGTGCCCAGGTGTTTGGTAAAATGTCAGTCTGGATGTTGCTTGAGAAAGTAATTTTTTAAAGTAATTGACATGTAAATTGGTAGATTTTGAATGAAGCACATTACACCCCATATTGTGGGTGGGCCTCTTCCAATAATCTGAAGGATGTAGGAGGTGGGGGGAAAAAGAGGAAGAAGGAAACCCGCCTTTGTATTCAAGACTGGAATAACAACTGTTCCCTGAAGAAGTCTATAGTCTGTAGTCTGCTGGCTGGCCCTGAAGAACTTAGATTTGCCAAACACAATCTCATGAGCCAGTTCTCTAAAATAAATTAACCTCTCTTCTTTCCCTTTCTCTCTTTCTCTTTCATATGTCTCTCTCTCTCTCTCTCTCTCTCTCTCTCTCTCTCTCTTTCTCTCTCTCTCTCTCTCTCTCTCATACACACACACACACACACACACACACACACACACACACCCCTTGGTTCTATTTCTCTAAAGAATCTTGATTAATCTTCACTAACGCAGAAAGAAGGTGGTGAGGGGAGGGGTTGGCACTAGTGCTTTTTGCGTACACTGTTTTCCGTGAATCGCAACCCAGAGCATTGTGTATGTGCCCAGCTGAGTGAGTTATGTTGAAATGTTGGGGAGTGACCACAAAAACCTTTCATGCCACAAAGTTTCATTGTATGGCAAAAGCAAGTTTAATGAAATAGTTATCAAAATGAAGTTAAGACCAAAAAGCAAAGGTTACAAATCTCCTGACCTCTTCAGTGAGGACAACAAGCTGGCAGTACTGTGTCATCTAGCAAATATTTTCAAAAAAATAGACACACAGCTGCTGCTTCAAGGTAAAGGCAGTGGTTTAACAGTGAGGGAGAAAGGAACAGTTCGGCCATGCTCCGGAAGGACCATCTGAAAGCAAATGTTTGGAAATTGTTTTTGTTATTGAAAGTTATTTAAAAGTTAAGTATAAAAATTGCAGATCTATGCACTTAAAATGTTGGAAATACTATGTTTAGAATGCAGCATCTTTCAATTTGTTTGCAAGAACAATGGGTTTATAATACTCAATTACAACAGGAGCAAAACTTGAACAAAATTATTGCATGATATTTTTTAAAATGAGTTTGATGATTTAAAAAGCATTTTTCTCCATCTAGGTCTAAGAACTCACTATCAACTGGATGTTTTGTGTCCCCTATCCTCCAAAACTCATATGTTGAAATCCTAATTTCCAGTGTGATGGTATTAGAAAGTGGACCTTTGAGAGATTAGGTCATGAGTGTGGAACCTTTATGAATGTGATGAGCTTCTATGTTAGTGCCTGCATTACTATAATGACATAACTGAGGCAATTAACTTACAAAGAGAAAAGGCTTATATTGGCTTAGTCCAAGATGGAGTGGCCTCACCACTTTGGGCCTCTGAAGAGGGCAGAATATCATGGTTGGAGCACATGGTGGAGCAAACCACTCATGCTTTCAAAAAGCAGAAAAGATCCCAGCGGCTTGGCAGGAGGGTCACAAGTTAAAAGACAGCCTCAGCAGCTTATCAAGGCCCTAAGCAACATAATGAGAACCTGTCTCTAAATAAGACATAAAAAGGTCTGGGGATGTTGCTCAGTGGTTAAGTGCCCCTGGGTTCAATCCCTAGTACCAAAAAAAAAAAAAAAAAAGAGAAGGACTGAGGTTGAGTCCCACAATCCCCATTAGTATACTTGAGAAATTATGAACACAGTGTTGCTAGAAACACAAAAAGTAAAGGACATTCTAATGAGGCTTCTGTATAAAATGAGGAGCTTGTTTTTGGATAAGAGAAAAAAGACAATACTTAAAATGGCAAATAACGTGCATGTTCATGTTCCAGTGTTCTGTGAAAGGTAGAACTTATGAGCAATGAAATTGAATACTTAGCTAACGGGAGTTGTAAGTGAAGTTTTGAAATATGACTTGGCTCCCCTGGACTGTTTATAGTAAAATGTGAGAAGGAAGAAATTATTTAAAGATGGAATCATTAAGCAAAAAGGAAGAAGATCTTGAAGATTTGCAAAATTCTTGGCCTATTCATACAGCAAAAATGAGAAAAAGTATGCTTGGAAGAGAACATAGGAATGTGGCCTGATAGGAAGATGGGCTTGGATCCGTCATCCCAATAGAACCCCTGCTATTCCTCAAAACCAAGGACAATGGCCCTGAAGGTGATTCAGAGATCACCACCCTGCTGCTCCCACCACAGCCCAGACTGCACAGCTGCCTCCACCCACAGTGGGGCTGCTGGAGCTGTGGGGCTCTGATCCCAGCCCAGGACAAGCCAGAGGCACAGAGCCCACTCTGGCAGAGCCATGACGTCCCAGCAGAAGGCTGCTGCAGGGCCACCTGCCAAGCTGTGGGGTGGATGTTGCCACTCTGGTAGGCCTAGGAGCAGAGCAGCCAACCAGAGGATTTCTTAACTTCAAGGTTTAATGAAGTTTACCCTTCCAAATTTTGGACCTGCCTGATGCCGGTTCTCCCTTCCTCCCATCCTATTTGGCCCTTTTAGGATGGGTATGTCTGTTCCAAATAGGTCCCTTCACTGTACTTTGTTCCGATTCCTTTTGAGACAGGGTCTCAACTACGCTGCCCAGATTGACCTGGAACTTCTGGGCTCAAGGGATCCTCCTTCCTCAGCCTTCCAAGTAGCTGGGCTCACAGGCACATGCCACCATGGTTAGCCTGCTACTGAATTTCGAAGCATGTAATTTGTTTGGTTTTATAGACTCACAACTGGAAAGGAATTTTGTCTTAGATTGAATCATGCCTCGGGTCTCCCCCATACCTGATTTAGATGATATTTAGATAAAATGTTGGACTTTAGATTTTGAAGTTGATGCTGAAATAAAATGAGACTTTTGAGGCTACTGGGATGGAATAAATGTATTTTGGTGTGAGTAGCATTTTGGGGCCCTGGGCAGGGGCAGAATGCTATAAACTAAATGTGTGTATCTCAACCAAAATTTGTACGCGTCCAGACTAAGATGGTATTTTTTAAACAATCTTTTCCCACTATGACAGTCATTAAAATCAAGTCTCAAAACAAACTGAACCCCATGCTGTGACATCACAGTCTATCAGGGCAAGTATTTTTAAAAAGCCTGTCCAATAAAGACAGTTCATAAAACTGCAAAATGCATGACAGTCCGAGGTAGGAACGACAATGGGCTCATGTCCTCACAGGAGCTATCTCCCTATGACTCCATTGATGATTCTGAATGGGTGTTTTTATTTTCTTGAATGGACTCACGATCGAGAGGTATCAAAGTATGCCTATGTGTCACGAATGTATCTGGCTAATTTTAAAGAAGAATTTCTACATAAAGTCCTTTTAAGCAGTTTTTCTTGAGCATATTATTTCTAGGGAATGAATGATCAGGGAATAGAGAAAGTCGGGTCAGATTCCAAAGTATTGTACATGCCTAGATGTTGATGTGTCTTTAAAACAAGGAAGTTCTCAAAATAAAATGGAAACCACGTGGGAATTCACCAATTGTAATATGCAATGTCCTGCTCCAGAAGAGACTCCAAAGATAGTAGGAAAGACTGGATGTTCTCTACCACATAGTATTTATGGTATGTTCATGCATAAATTACATATTTTTGGATATGTGCATATTGTCTGCTAAGATTATTTGTTGAGGATAATAACACTCATATATTTATTATTGGTTTTGTCTTAAATATGCTGTGTTTACATTGCAAGCAATGAACTCTAGCAAAATGCACACTTGTGAAAATGTGGTATAATGAAAAGAGCACCAACCTCGAAGTCTGAACAATCTGGATTCAAAGTCCAGCTTCACCACTTACCTGCCCTGGAATCTTGACCAGCTGCCTAACCTCTGTGAATCTACGTGCACTCATGCTGATAGCAATACCAGACTCACTGGTTCTGGGGATTTGTTTTGTTCTGTTTTTAAAGTGAGGTCATATATATATAACTTAGCTCATACATAAAGTGGCTTTCTTATTTCATCTAAAATTTTAATCCCAAACCTGGACTATCCTTGTATGCTTCTTTACATTTTTCTTCATGACACTTATCATTTACTTTGTTTATTGTCTATCACTTTGACTGGATTTAATGCACCATTACTGTAAAATGGTGCAGCCAACTTCAGAAACAGTTTGACTCTTCCATAAATAACTAACCTTATGACCTCGCAACTCCTCTACTAGGTATATACCCAAGAGAAATCAAAATACATATTCACACAAAAACTTCCTCATGAGGTTCACCACAGCATTTATTAAGAATAGACAAAAAACCCCAAATACACATAAATTGAGTGAACAAAGCATTCTCTATCCATGCAGTGGAATATTATTCAACCATAAAAAGGAATGAAGAAGTATATATATGCTGCAACATGGATGAACCTAGAAAAAATTATGTTAAATGAAATGAGTCAGTCATGAAAGACCACATATTCTATGATTCTCTTTATGTGATATGTCCAGAAGGGGAAAAATCCATTAAAACATACAGTATAATTGTGGTTTGTTTTGGTCTGGTAAGGGATGAGCAATAGGGAGTTGATACTCTAAAAATTATTGGGTGAACTATATCATATGTGAATTGTATCTCAGTAAAACTATGTTCTTCTGCTGAGTTTGTTATAATGCAAAATACATTTAAAATATACATTTGTTTTCTGTAAGGCTTGGGGTTTTATTACTCCTGAAAAAAAACTAATTAACTCTATGTATTTCTTGACCATTCAATAGGTCAGATAATATCCTTTCTCCAAAATAGTTAAGCACATATGCTTGATTAAATTATAACAACTGTTACTGTTATCTTTTAAAAGGATTGTGTCTTATAAGCTTCAAACACTACTGCAAATAAATTTAATTTTTACACTTACTGAAAACTTTAAATGCCATCTAACTTTTAATACCAGTAGCAATTGTGTTACTCCATTCTATTCCAACTTAAATGTAAGCCTAAAACCTTAGAGCTTAGACTCAAATTAAATTAATTTGTGGATAAACGCTGATTCTCTGAAATCTTTGGCTAGTTGGACACTTTCTAAGAGATTAAAAGTCATAAAGCTAGAAATTACAAAATGAGTACAAATAAGCAGCAGGTATTTGATCTTGGTGAGGATCTAATTATAATGGGGAATTTGATACAGTGCATTCAGAATCTTATGTGTGTAAATGATACCGTTAATATATCTGAAAGCTAAAATTAAAAGCTTTAAATTTCATTTCACATGTGCTTGTGTGTGTTTAAATTTATATATAGTGTTACAATGGAATTGTGAAACTGAAGACCTTGTGCATAGTCAAGATGGAAAACAATTCATAAGACTGGGAATGTAGCTCAGTGGTAGAGCACTTACCTAGCCTGTGCAAAAGCCCTGGGTTCAAACCCCAGTAGTGAAAGGAAAAACAAAACAAAATTAATCATTCAGGAGAAAAAGTTCCTTGAATAGTCAAACTTCTCTTTACAAAACAACAACAAAATGTCTTCTTTTTAAATTTTTATTTTATCTAATTTTGCTTCATTGTAGAGAAATGGGGTACGACTTTTCATTTCTCTGCTTGTACACAATGTAAGTACATAGGGTAATGAAGTTTGTATCATTCCATCATCTTTCCTTCCCCACCCCTCAATACCCTCTACACAATTCAATGTTCCTCCATTCTTCTCTTACCCCCTCCTACCCGTTCTGCATCATCATCATCCACTTATCAGAGAAAACATTCGGCCTTTGTTGTTTTAGGATTGGCTTATCTCACTTAGCATGGTATTCTCCAACTCCATCCATTTACATGCAAATGCCATAATTTTATTCTTCTTTTTGACTGAGTGATATTCCATTGTGTATATATACCACAGTTTCTTTATCCATTGAAGGGCATCTAGGTTGGTTCCACAATCTGGCTCCTATTGTAAATTGAGCTGCTATAAACATTGATGTGACTTCATCAATGTAGTATGCTGATTTTTAAGTCCTTTGGGGATTAACCAAGGAGTGGAATAACTGGGTCAAATGGGTCCGTTCCAAATTTTCTAAGGAATCTCCACACTGCTTTCCAGAGTGACTGTACCAATTTGCAATCCCACCAGCAATGTATGAGTGTGCCTTTTCCCCCACATCCTCGCCAACACCTATTATTACTTGTATTATTGATAATAGCCATTCTAATTGGAGTGAGATGAAATCTTAGGGTGGTTTTGATTTGTATTTCTCTAATTACTAAAGATGATGAGCACTTTTTCATATATTTGTTGACTGCTTGTATATCTTCTTCTGTGACATGTCTGCCCAGTTCCTTAGCCCATTTATTGATTGGGTTCTTTGTATTTTTGGTGTAAAGTTTTTTAAGTTCTTTATAAATTTTGGAAATTAGTGCTCTGTCTGAAGCATGTGTGGGAAAGATTTTCTCCCATTCTGTAGGCTCTCTCTTCACATTATTGATTGTTTCCTTTGCTGAGAAAAAGCTTTTTAGTGTGCGTCCATCCCATGTATTGATTCTTCTTGTATGGTGCCTTTCACAGAAAAAAAGTTTTTTTTTTTCTTTTTTCTTTTGTTTCTTTTTGCAAAAAAAAAAAGGGGGGGGGGGTTTATCTTCTTCTGTTT
>JAJEJO010004283.1:92172-215367 GCA_020662805.1 Glaucomys volans | reverse complement strand
CTAAAGATTGCTTTGGCTATTCTGGACCTCTTATTTTTACAAATGAATTTCATGATTGCTTTTTCTATTTTTGTGAAGAAATAGATGCTTGCAAGAAATTTTTATAGGAAATGCATTAGATCTGTACAACACTTTTAGTAGTATGGCCATTTTGACAATATTAATTTTGCCTATCCAGGAACATGGGGAATCTTTCCATCTTCTAACATCTTCTTCAATTTCTTTCTTTAGTGTTCTGTAGTCTTTATTGTAGAGGTCTTTTTTATCTTTTTATTGATTCCCAAATAGTTTTTGAGACTATTGTAAAGGAGATAGTTTTCTTGATTTCTCTTTCAGTTGACATATCCTTGTGTATAGAAATGCAATTGGTTTGTTGGTGTTGATTTTAAACCCTGCTACTTTGCTGAATTTGATTATGAGGTCTAGAAGCTTTCTAAGAGAACAGGGTTTCCTAATTCCATGTAAAGATAAGTTCTTGAGAAGCTCCTCAATCTTTGTGTTTTTTGCATTGATTTCTTCATTCTTGATTGACCAAAATCTTCTATTTCTGAAGATGTTCAAATTCTGTAAATTATTATTTACTACTATATTTAACTTAAGCATTATTTCTGATTATTTTTATAGATAAGACTTTATTTTTTGTCTTTGAACACAGAGGACTTATATTTCTATATTAATCTATAAATAATTCTTTGACAATTACTTTTGATATTGCTCTTTCTAAATATAGGCTCCAAATGCTGCTTAATGAAAATGTTGAGATGTCATTTTGTCTAAACTGTCCTTGGGGTTTCCCAGGATAGTTCTGCAACACTCTGAGTATTTGTTCCAAACTTTATAAAATGAGCAGTATTACAAATGATAAGAATATGTGTATGTTCTATGTTTTTTTATTAGTTCTACACAACTGTGAGAGCTGAGTCATCCTATGGTCAATTTCACAGTATGGGGAACTGTCTCAAATCAAAAAGTGATACTTAACCTCTCTGGGTTTATTACATATAATTAAAATGCTATTAACATAAACATTCTTTTCAGGACAGTTATAAATCATATATTAACAGAGGATTCTACCTACCTTCACCTAAACAATTTTAGCTAATATATAAACCAAAGAAGTTCAGTTTTATCTCAATTGATGGTTTCTGATTGTTCCTTTACTTGTCTAAGATACCAGCTACAAACCACAAATCAGAAGCTCTGAAAAAACGTCAAAAGATCCTCAGCAAAGAACTGTTGACTACCCAGCACCGTAAAAAAACAAAACAAAACAAAAAAAAAAACTGTTGCCTGTTTGACTGCCGAGGAAGGAGATGCATGGATCCAGATCTCCCACAATGAATGATCACCAAGAGACCTGATACTGTCGGACTGCACAAAGACTGAGCTAGAACTTCCACAACTCTCATTCAAAAGTGGTCAACCTCATAGATACAGTCCCTTAAGCTAAAATTAACAAAAAAAAAAGAATTAATTATGTAGGACTAATGCCCTGATTTGAATATCATTACTGTTTTATTTATTATGGACATATTAAAATTTAATTTTTTCTTCTCATTTTTTTGTGCCTATGTGTGTGTGGCAGGGGGAGGGGAGTGCTGGGAATTGCACCTAGGTCCTTGAACATGCTAGGCAAGCTCTCTACCACTGAGCTGCACTCCCAGCCCCTTTTAATTTTTTTTCAGTCAGGAGCCCTCTAAGTTTCCCAGGCTTGAACTTGTGATCCTCCTCCTTCAGTCTCCCAAGTAGCTGAGATTACAGGTGTGTACCACCAGGTCAGGCTAGTCTTTTCTTAGTAACATTTACTAATATCCTCTGGAGCCATTTCCTTCAGATCCCTGAGATCCCTTCCAACACTAATGTTCTTTGAGCTATTACGAACAGTAATGTAATCAGTGGCATTTATTAAGTGCCTCTCTGCACATTGCATTTTGCTAACCAAGATGTGACTGGATAACCAGAAGAGTGATTTTTACCTCTGATTGTCTGTACTCTACAACATTAACGCTATGTTGCTATTAATGATCTTTTTAACACTAATAGCACATTGATTTCATTTCTAAATTGCATTTAAATATATTCATCACTGTTGTTAGGAATTGCCATAGTTTGGATTTTGAATGCTCCCCCAAAGACTCCTGTGCTAAAGATTTGCTTAGCAGCCTGTGGTGCTATTGAGAAGTGGTGGGGCGTGTTCTGGAAGGTGATAATGGGACACTGGCCCCTTCCTACCTTGCTTTCTGGCTGTCATGAGGTGAGCAGCTTTGCTCTGTCATATGCTCCCACCAAGGTGTTCTGCCTTGCCTGACCAAAGGCAAAAGACCAACTGACCATGGACTGAGACTGCTGAAGCCATTAGCAAAATAAACCTCTGCTCCTTCTAATGCTTTAACTCAATTTTTTTTCTTTTTCTTTTGTCACAGGAAGATAAAGTTGACTAACACAGAAATGTATGCTATATTTTTCTAAAGGGGTGGCTATTTTAGCATTATCAATGTACTCCATTTAGTCGTGCTTTGCTGTTTTTAGCAAGGCACTGGTGATACGTAATTTTGTGTGTCAACTTGATTCGGTTATGGCACGCTGCTATTTAACCAAACAGTAATCTCGGTGCTGCTGTGAAGGCATTTTGTAGATGTGGTTAACACATGACATCATGTAGAGGAAATTATCATGTGAATGGGCCTCTTTGATTGGTTGAAGGCATTAAAAGCAAAAAGTGAGGTTTCCCAACAAAAATAAATTCTACTTCCAGACTGCAGCATCCTCTCCTGAACGTCTACCTAAATTTCTGGCCTTCTGGAGTTCCATATGAATTTCAGACTTAAGATTGCGGCATAAACTCCTATTTCCAGTCTGCCTGCTTGCTCTTCAAATTTCAGCTTGCCAGTTCTCACAATCCTCTGAGACAATTTACTTAAATAAATCGTTTTATATCTATGTCTAAATCTGTGTATCTATCCTACTATTTTTACTTCTCTAAAGAATGCTGACTGCCGGGCGTGGTGGCGCACCCCTGTAATCCCAGCACTTGGGAGGCTGAAACAGGAGGATCTCGAGTTCAAAGTCAGCCTCAGCAACTTAGTGAGATCCTAAGCAACTCAGTGAGACCCTGTTTCTAAATAAAATACAAAATAGGACTGGGGATGTGGTTCAGTGGTTGAGTGCCCCTGGGTTCAATCCCCAATACCAAAAACAAAACAAAACAAAAAAAAGAATGCTGACTGCTATAGGAATGAATTTGCATGGAAGCTGGCTAAGATCAGAAGTCTGATCTGTGCCAGTAGAAAAGTTTTCCCCATGGAAAGTTAACTGAAGGCAATTAAGGGCCAAATGCATTAATTTAATTTCATGGTACCACCCACGTTGTACCACAAGGATCCAAAAACATGTGGGTCCTAGACCAACACATTATCTTTAATGAAACATTTTACTTTTAAATCAAGTGATGTATATATGTTTCAAGATCAGAATGTGAAAACTCAGAATGGCCATGAACTATCAAGTGGTACTTTCTTTGCCCTAATTTTCAGCTTAATGTCTGACCAGATAACTATTCCAGTGACAGGTAAGACTGAAGTATCGTGTGCAAGGAATGCTCCTTATTTTCTTTATCAGAGTTCTCTTTTCAAGGATTGAATGCTACAGAGAAACAAACAATCCAAAATCAGCAAGACAGAATTGAAAAAAATGAATTTAAAAATCATAATGATGTATTACCACCACACAGTTCGGTCTTTTGGAAACTACATCTTTTCTTGTTCCAACCACCAATATTTAAAATGCTATTTCCTCTGCTCTCAGCGGGATAAGCATTTTCAAATTCATATTCACATATATTAAATAATTTCATGTAAACAAGATTTACATAGAAACTTTCTCTCAGAGTATTGTTGTGAAATGAGTTAAATTCCACTAAATACATATAGAAAAGGGTGCATCAGGGGTTTGAATTACTTCCTAAGAAAAATTGCAAAGAGTAATGTGATTTTATTTCACTCACAGGGTTCCTTTCCATATCCATTAGATCAACCCTTCATTTGTAGCTTGTTTTGTTTCTGCTGTTATTTATATTTAAAATACTTAAGTGCAAATAATAAAGAAAAGGTTATGAGATGATTCATATATCCATTTATTATATGCCATCTATCTATTCATTTCCCAGGTCTACATCAGCATTTTGAAACAAAATCAGAAAAATGTTCTCTCTATGTTACCATCTCCTAGGATTTGCATTCCACTACTTGGAACATCAATTACTATGGAAGTTTCTTTACATGGAACACACTCTGTCCTTTCTAAAGGTATGCAAATGCTAAATGGGCCATTCCATGTACTTTCATAAAAGATCACTAAATCAAATTGTCAGAGAGTAAAAGCAAGTTGCCTCACAATACTTATATTTTTATATAGTACATGTAGAGGTTTGTGCATGTGTTTAGACAGAAAAGAATCTCGAAGGATTCATAGGAGTTATCAGTGATAACTCAAGAGTAATCAGTGATTACCTCAAGAAATGGTCCTGAGATGTGAGGCTGAAGCAAAAAGGAGGGTTCTTTTTAAATTTTACATGGAAAACAATTAAGGGGTAACTATTTTTCTTCAGAAGTGTCAAGGTCACAGAAGATAAGGAGAGACCAAGGTACTGTTACAAATTAGAGAAGACAAAGGAGAAATGACAAGTAATTGTAACAGGATATCCTATATTGGATCCTGGAACAACAAAAAAAGATAGTGTAATAAATGTGAAATACAAATGATGTCTGTAGTTAATTAATAGCATTGTAGCAAAGTTAAAGTCTTAATTTTTAATCTATTTATCATGATTACATAAGATGTTTGAAGCCATATGAAGGGCATAAGGAAGGGCCAGTGATAGAGTGCTTGCCCAGAATATGGGAGGCCCTGGCTCAGATCCCCAGCTCCACGAGAGTCTAAAGGAATTCTTTGCAACATTTTCATAAAGCATAAAACTCATTTCAAAATAAAGCTTTTGCAAAAAAAGAAAAAGGGGACATTTTATTTTCAAAATACGCACTTCTAGTTTCTACATGATAGCATGGTACTTTGCGTGTTAAATATGCTCCCAAGTGATTCTGCTGCACATTAGAATTTAAAAGCCCCCCTTTTTTGTACTTTAAAAATATTTTAACCTGTACTCCCAGTGACTTGGGAGGCTGAGTCAGGAGGATCACGAGTTCAAAGCCAGCCTTAGCAACTTAGCGAGGCCCTAAGCAACTCAGTGAGACCCTGTCTCTAAATGAAATACAAAATAGGGCTGGGGATGTAGTTCAGTGGTTGAGTGCCCCTGAGTTCAATCCCCAGTACCAAAAAAAAAAAAAAAAAAAAAATTAAAATTAAGAGCAAAAAATGAATGAAAATGTTTGAAAACATACTTATGTATTACTTGTTTAATTGAAAAGAATATGAGAAGAATCTAAGTCAGTGATTCTCAACTTTGGTTCAGTGTGGTACTCACCCAGGAATTTTTTTTGGCATAGTGGTACCAAGGATTGAACTCAGGGGCATTCATCCACTGAGACACATCCCCAGCCCTGTTTTGTATTTTATTTAGAGACAGGGTCTCACTGAGTTGCTAGGGGCCTTGCTAAATTGCTAAGGCTGGCTTTGAACTCATGATCCTGCTGCCTCAGCCACCTAAGCCACTGGGATCACAGGCATGCACCATCTGCCTGGCTACAGGAAAGTTTAAACCCCCAATGCCCAGGATACACCCAAAATGAATTGCATCAGACCCTTTTAAATCTGATTTGTTTTGTTCTCCTCTTTCCACATTTAGTATACATATTTCAGTGTTTAGAAAAAATTTAAAGACCATGGATCAGTCTGTTACTTGAATAAGTAAAATTCCATGAGGTTCAGAGACTTTAATCATCAGAGTTTCTGGCACTCATAGGAAGCCTATAAACATTCCCCACAAGAGGAGTATAGCCTCCATTCCTAGAGGGTGACTGATGTACAGAAATCCTTTTCTTAAATTCACTAAAATTTAGAGTTCATGAAGACAGGCTTAAAAGGAGGCAAGACATTGAAATTAATGACATAGCTTCTTAATTTATGATCTATGGACTCCCAAATAGGTCTGGGAGTCCCTGGATGGAATTCAGGGAGCCATGGACCTAGGGGGTAATAAATATATCTTTATTTTCACTAACCTCTATCTGAAATTCAGAATTTCATTCAATTATGAATACAGACAGTATAAGCCAGGTATGGTGGACTGCACCCATAATCCCAGCTACTCAGGAGGCTGAGACAGGAGGATTGCAAGTTTGAGATCAACTTGAGCAATTTAGCAAGACCCTGTTTCAAAATAAGAAAAAATAAAATAAAACAGGCCTGGGATATAGCTTAGGAGTAAAGGGTCCTTGAGTTCAATATTCACACACACAAAAAAGACAAAGAAAGTAGACAGCAAACCACAGTTACTTACAACTGTGTCTTTATCTCCAATAGAAATTATAGATCTACTTGTCCACTTGGACACTGATAGTGCCTAGGAAAACTTGCACTAAGATAAGAAGTCTCTAAAGAATATGATGAGGAAAATGGAGAGGGGAAGCTGGCCACTTCTCTTACCTCCAATCTTTAGGCAAGAATCAAAGCAGAGTGACCTGGAAAAAGATGTCTTCACAAAACATCTGAAAAATATCACCTGCGCAGTGGGTCTACAGCCTATCTTCCATAAGCAGTGCCCTTGTAGGCACTCTGTGGCCCTCCATTGTATCCTGGGCTACCGCCTTGGAGGAGCACGTGAGAGATAAAATGTCCAAACCCTCTCTGTTGAGCCCTCCAAGTTCTTTCTTGGTAAACAGTACACTGGGGCATTTACAGTCCTTGGTCTGAATGACTGGTGTAATCACCAAATCCAAAGAGGAATGTGTTGAATTGACTCCAGAGTTAGAAAAGAACGTGGGGTCTGTGGGGAAAACCCTGAGTTGGCCACTGCCTTGACACGGAGGGGTGGGGACCATCACATGGGTATGAGGATGCCCTGAAAACTTCAGAGGGATTGCTGAGAGTATTGGAAAAAGCATCTGGAGTAGTCATGGGAAAGTGAAAGGAGTTAAAGAATGGCTTAGCCCCTGCTATATGCATTAAAGTTAACCACAGACCAGGAGTTAACCACTCAGGCTCAGCTCCACAGATTACAGGAGAGCTAAAACTAGAAAGAGGAGCCCAGTTAGCACAGGTTGACAGCAAGGATGTGCTGTCATGTTGTTTAGGACTTGCAGAGGGGCATCTGCAGGTCGTGCGTGGCATGCTGTTATGCTACACTGAGGGGATATCTTGGATCAGAGCCTATATTAGGGAGTTGATGACTAGTGAAAACTGGGACCCTCAGACATGGGGCCCACTCAATCTACTAGTTCCAGTGACTCAGAAGGTGAAGTGAAGCTGGTGGTGGGACTTTGCTGGTGGGACCACTAAGGAAAGCACTATGGAGATTCCTTCCTTAGAAAACTTGGAATGGAACCACCATTTGACCCAGTTATCCCACTCTTAGGTTTATACCCAAAGGACTTAAAATCATCATGTTATAGTGATATAGCCACATCAATGTCATAGTAGCTCAATTCACAATAGCTAAACTATGGAACCAGCCCAGGAGCCCTTCAACAGATGAATAGATAAAGAAAATGTGGTGTATATATACATAATAGAATATAACTCAGCCATAAAGAAGAATGAAATAATGGTATTGGCTGATAAATAGATGGAACTGGAGACTATCATGCTAAGTGAAATAAGCCAAATCCCCAAAACCAAAGGACCAATGTTCTCTCTGACATGCAGATGCTAACATACAGTAAGGGAGGGAGGGAAGAATAGAAGTTCACCGGATTAGACAAAGAGTAATGAAGGAAAGGGAGTAAGAAAGACGTAGAATGAATCAGACAACTTTCCTATGTTCATATATGAATCCATGACCACTGTAACTCCACATCATGTACAACTTCAAGAATGGGAAGTTATACTCCATGTATGTATGACATGTCAAAATATACTTGACTGGCATGTATATCTAAAAAGAACAAATAAATTTAAAAACATAATATGTACAAGGAAAAAAAGAAGTTAAGGTGGAGGATGAAGATATAATGGAGGCAAGACTAGTAAGGGTGCAGAAGTTAAAGACCCAGTCAGAGTGACCTGAAAGGGTGGATTCTGAAAGATATTTACATACCACCATCCTCGAGGAACTGTTGCAACTGGGACCGAAGTTCAGACAGAAAATAAAAGAAGCATACCCACACGGCTGCTCTGCTTGTGGTACACTGGAGCAGATGGGATCATGTTGAATGGCATAAAATTGTATAAAATTTCATTAACTGCTCACTCTACTTTATGCCACCTTTACTTCAGTGCTGCTGATAAAAATGTGTGGTCATGGGGTCATTATTAGCTTGATTACCCTCTCCCCCACCCCTTATGGTATGTGCCAAATTCCTATGCCCAGAGGCACCTGGGCCTCTATGGAAGAACTACAGAACTATTTGTGAGAATTGGGAATGACATATTTATGTGCTGCCTTTCCAGGACCAGAAGGTAAGACTTTAATTGCTGAGAGAAAGGATGCAGGGTTGCAAGTGCCTCTCCATCCATTTACGGTGCCGTGGTATCAACATTATCCCCATTCGTAGGGCAGTGCCTCCAGCAAGCAGCACAACTGATAGCAGGTCTAGGGGAGAGAGAAGCATTGCAGTGGAGAACGGGAATCCATAAAACCCAGCCCCAACTGAAGGGACCTCTCTGAGTCTTCCATAGACAAATGTGGGTAGACCTAATAGCAGGAGTGGATGCAAGGAAAATAGATACACAACATAATGGATCAGCAAAAGGAACCCGTACCTTCCGCCCAGTGGAGAGCAGTAGCCTATCATCCAGTGACTTGAGACTCTATGGATCAATGAAGGGCAAGGATAGAGCAGTCAGTGACCTCAATTGCAAGTGGTATTGATGACTATTACTCACAAAAGTAGGCCATTAACTATCTTCACAGACAGCTGGTCCATATTCAGAGGACTTACAATATCGCTGCCTCAATGACAATAGTGGATAGTATCCACAGGCCTCTGTAGGAAAAACAGCTATGGGAAATGATTGGCCTTGTGTCCAAACCAAAGTTGTCACAATGTGCCATGTGATTGTCCATTGTTCTCTCCTCTTTCCAGGAAATGATGAGGTTGACCAACTGGCAAAGGTGAGACAGCTAAAAGACCCCACAGAAGAAATTGTCACTTGGCTACATTGTAGCTGAAAGCACATAAGTCAAAAGACTATGTGGGCAACAGAGGCAGGGGTGGGGGCTGTTGGGGGGTGGAGTTGGGGGATGACCATAAAAATGTCTGACTCTACTGCATACCAGAACTGTCTTGCCTGCTCTTAGCACTACCCACAACAATTGGAGGTCACCAAGGGGCATTTTGAATGAAGTGACATCCCTCTTCCATGATGGCAGGGAGACTACATTGGTTCTCTCACATTTTTAGAAGGGGTCAAATATGTTTTGACTTGTGTGAACGCAGGCTTGATGCAAGACTTCCCCAGCAAAAGAGCCAATCAAAAGGCAACTATTAAGGGACTGATCGAGCTGAGTGCCATGTATTGAGACTGACCAAGGAACTCATTTCACAGGTCATGCCATGCAGCGGTGGGCTCAAGACCAGGACATATTATGGTTTTTCCACCTGTCATACAATCCAACAGGAGCTGGATTAACTGAAAGAATGAATGGCCTGCTGAAGTGAGCCTGGAGGACTGAGAGTAGCAACATGCAGGAGCAGGTTGCTCCTCTGCATGATGAACGTGGGGAAAAAAAAAAAAAGAAGAAGTTAAGGTGGAGGACACTAAATGAGAAACCCAGATAACAGAAGCCTGCAGCCATTTCTATCTTACCATGGCCACCAGCATTAAGGTTATAGATAAAGTTCACATCTACTGATTATTTTCTTAAACTGGCCTGGGCACAAGTAACAACTTATTGTGGCTGGCTCCTCAAGACATCACATTGGAGACAAGGGGCATGCATTAGTTGGCCATGATTTGAACAAGGAAGCCCCAGTGGTTTGCCTTAATGATCCTTTGGAGGGAGGGAGAAAGTCCAAATTTACATATAAAGATTACTGTACTGGGAACCTGGCCCTCACAAGTACAGGTGATATTATCCTTGGATCTCATTATCTGAGGAACACTTTGTAACAATTTGTAGCAGTTATATGTATTTCAGAGTGTCTTATTCTTTCCATACCCCTGAAGTGGAAACAGATAGATTGGTCTAGTACACTTGCCCAGGCAAGCCTACTGTGCAGGTGGATTTACTAATGCAAGATTTTAGAGTAGCCTGTGTACTGCCTCATGGAGCTGAATTGCCATTATTTGTGCCTATTAAACATTTGTCATATTCTCCATAAGTCAGCAACAAGTAGCCTATTCTTGGACTAAGTAATGGAAATTGCACATCATGCTCAGAACTCCCAGTGACTGCAGCACAAGGACTTCCCTGGGCAGTCCATCTGCAAATGAGACATATGAAATGAAGTTGGATAAAGCAGAACTGGACTAAAACACAACACCTGTCATGCTTTAACCCAAGTGTCTAAACAAATCAATGCTACCTTAATTACCTTAGTATGCTTGCTGATGGCTCTTGCTCTTTGTACTGCTTTTGTGGAGTATGGATGCAATGTGCCTCCAGAGCCCCTTAGAGTCCTCCAGAATCTCCAGAGCTCAAGCTTCACAGAAAATGTGTGCAGTATAAGATTGTGGGGGATATTAATGGACTTCTGAAGCACTGAAGAGGTGGAGTGTTTGTATAAACACAAGGAGTGCCTAGGAGAATTTGCGATGACCTAAGAAGGACTTGACAGAATGTGAAAATGAAAGAAATGGAGAGGGTAAGCTGGCCACTTCTCTTAACTCCCATCATTAGGTGAGGATCAAAACACAATGATTATGGCTGTAAAGTAAAAGAATGTTCTCATAAAACTCCACCTGTGCCATGGGCATGCGACCTACCCTGTATATTCCCATTGCTTGAAGGCATGGTGTGGCTTTCCATTGTATCCTGGGCTGCTGCTACTGAGGTGTACGTGAATAATAAAATGTCCAAACTCTCTCTGTTGAGTCCACCAAGTTCTTTCTTTGGATCAGTATGCTTAGGGCATTTGCAGCCCTGGGGCTGAACAATATTCATATTCATTGTAGTTGTAGATATTTCCAAGTGCTATTTCTGTTCATCACTACTTCAAAATTACAGTAGGCAATAGGATTGCTACTAGGTCTTTAATTCATTAATAAAGAAGCAAATGCATTACTTTATCACAAATTTGATTTAATATTGATTTAAATATTAATATTTAAGTATTTAATATTTAATATCACAAATTTAATTAGGTATCTGTATTTGTAAATGATTATTTTTCTTTGTAATACGATATGCCATCTTTTTCTAATACATTTTAAAACTGAGAAGCTACATATGCCTGTAGATTATAGAAACTGACTTCCATAACTGCATCTTTCCATGAACATTTCTTAGAAGGGATCTATAGGCATCACCACATTTTCAGAGAAGTTCAAAGCCAAGAATAAGAATCTCTGCTCTGGAGCAAAAGAAAACCAAACATTCACTTTATAAATTAAAGGAAACATGATATTTTACTATTGTTAAGATAAAAAGATTTACAAATGTATTAAGGGCCACAGGCCAAACAAATCTTTTTCATTTTGCAGAGACCTAGCACAAAGGAAAAGCCATTACCACAATCACCTGGAGATAAACCATCTTCCCACAACTCTAGAAAATGTTTTGTTTAGGAAGAGCACTTAAGCAAAAACTGACTTCCATAACAATTATGATATTTTTCCTTTAATCAAGCATGCTGTGTTGACAGAACTTAGGACATTCTGTAATTTCAAAAAAAATGGAGAAGATACTTTGAAATTTCAACTAGAATTTACAAACAATAGACCTAAATTCTATTTTACTCTCCTGAATCAAAAAAAAGAGAAACTAAAATCCATACAGTGAGTTGCAGCAATGTGACAGGTACAGGACTCAATTTAGGAGTGCAAGATCATTGCCTGAAGTCACTTTATTGATTCATAGCTTAAGCAAAGACTTTTTTAGAAGGACAATGCGAGAAGCCTGGGCTGTGCTCTTTGACCTTAAAATGTTCATTGAAGGACAGCAGCAAATGAAATAAAAACAGAATTTGGTGAGGGGAGATTAGCAGAGGTTGGGGACGGGGAGGCAGCAACATCATATAAACTCTCGGTGTCCTCAGAGCACATTGTGCAATCACCTCATTTGCCCCACAGAGGGGATAGGCTCTGTCCTTATGCCAAGTTGCATAAGCAGAGATTTCAATGTTTTTTAAAAATGTACCTTATCAATTAGGATACTGTTCATGTTGACAAAGACATCAGGCCACTTCATCTGGATTTATGGAAAGAGAAAACATCACTCATTCTTCTTTCCTAACCCCCTATTTTGCAGAAGTCTGAGTTTGTAGCAAGTTTCAGGGCATTTAAGGTTGTCATAGAAAGACAAGGAAGTCTCATCTGAGGGGAATAAAAGGGGAAAACCCAGGTAGAGCACTATCAAGGATCAGGCATTCAGAAGTCTGGCACGAACTGTCAAATATGTTACATGTGTTTTGAGGTTTGTCTCTTCTGACCATCCTGGCTCCGTCAGCCATATATATTAACAAACAAAGAGCAATCCATCAAACATAATCAAAATGTGGGCAGTAGACTAGAGGAATTGTATGGGAACTTGTAAGAAATGCATTCTCAGATCCCAACCCAGAATTACTAAATCAGAATCTTTGGGGGTGGGACCCAGGAGTCTGTGTTTTAATAAGCCTTCCAGATGATTCTTAGCCACAGCTTGGCAACCCTCTGCAGGCTGTTCTTCTGAGCCAAGACAGTGTCACTCTGTTATTGGCAGCATCAGTATGATGCAGGTGGTTATTAAGTGGCCAGAGCTCCACAGGGAGGGAAGCAAAGCCATGATCTCATTGCACATAGACGAAGGAGGGAAAAACCATTAGTCTTTCTTTAATTTGCTCATGCTAGATCCATGCCAACAAATTGCAAAACATTTCACACCTCCATTGTGACTAACTGTTTTGAAATTGTAGACAACAGGAAGGATTGAGTAGTTCAGAGAATTAAGGCAGAACAAGTTGCTTTTTCAGGTTCTTCCACTGACATTCCATAAATATGTTGAGAGCTGAAACTAGGTCTTACTCATGCTCTTATTACCAGGATTTTGCTCAGGGCCTGCTTCATTTTAGCTCCTCAATAAATGTTTGGAAAATGAGCAAAGATATGAATGAATTAAATTAAATCAAGGTTTTGCCTTTGCTTCTGTGTATTAGTTTGATATTGCTTTAGGCGACAATTCATTTCCTTGCTCGTATTGGTTGTTGGCATATTTCAGCTCCTTACAGTAGTAAGGCTGAGATCCTGTTCCCTGCTGGCTGTCACCTTGTAGAGACAGCCTGTATTCTTTGGCTCAAGGTCATTTTCCTGTCTTCCTAGCCAGCATTGAGTCTCTCCTATTTCCTATGCTGCCTTATCTACCTCTTCCCCTACCTCTTCCACTTTTTAGGGCTCATAAATGTCAGTGAGAAATACCTAGATAATTCAGGAAAATCTTCATATCAAGGTTCAGAATCTTCATTTACATCTGCAAAGTCCATTTGGCCATGTAAAGTAACATATGGACCATTCATTATTCTGCCTACTGTAGTGTATTAGACAAAATACCTTAAAAGCATCTGCATCCTAGAAATTAACGGGGGACAGATATGATATTCTTGTCGAAAGCAACAGTCATTAGCAGTCAGAACTAGCCTTTGAGAGATGATGAGTTTAGAAAAACTAGTAGCTCTCTATAATCATCACTTTTAAAACTGCTTTCTGAGTCTCCTCCCTCATACTGGACAGTCCTGAACAGTAAGCTTTTAACCCTTCCTCCTCTCTCTTTTGCCTGATTTCCAATCAAAGCATGTGAGAATAGTTAATCACTGTGGATGGTTTTCCTGCACGCTGAGAATTTTCACACAAAACCATCTCATTCAATTATCACATTACCTCAATTAAGTTTCTGTATTGCCATTTTAGAGGCAAGTGGAGACTTAGAAAGTTTAAATAACCTATTTAAGATAGTAAATAGCAGAACTTAGATCCTATCACTAGCCCCTTTTGTTCACCTTCACACACCCTGCTTCCTTGTGATGCCCCATTTTCTCATGTTTCCTTCACCCCCAAAAGTAAACAGAAACCCTAAGTCAGGCTTTTATGCTCCCTAGCTAGTATGTAAAGGGCTCTTTCATAACAAGATTTCAAGCATCAAAGGACAATCTGAATGGTGAAAATCAAGGCACTGTGGGGTGGGCCCAGAGAGGAAGTCAAACATGTGGTTTCACTTGGAACACAAACATTTATAAAGCCTGGCCAAGCAGGAGTTCAGGAGAAGAATCTTTTAAAATTCTTTCTACCAGAAAAACAGAAAATTCATTGTGTGAAATAGTTAGAGGGTCTAGGAGAGATCTCGAGAAATTTATCATTGCTATAACAAATGTGTGAACAAAGCCCATCACTATTAAATTGAAATTTTACTACTACTAGAATTGTATCCTAATGGTTCAAAATGTTCCTTCAATGTGGGGACCCACAAACAGGATATAAGACCCATGAGTCATGAGTTATTTTGTCCCTCTTTTGAATATTTAGCTTTTCTCTGTCTACCTTTATTAATCACTATTCAGTGACTCATTTTTTGGCAAATACATATCAAATATTTGCTATTTTCTGAGACCATGCTAAGTACAGAGGTGAAAAGAAAGAATTCAAAGCTCAACCATGGATCTAATATGACATGAGCCATGGCCTAATCTCATTTTGACCTTCATGATGGACAATATCTTAATCAAGAAACTCCCAGGAAACGCAGAATTAATACTGAATGACTTCTTGTCTAGAGACCCAGGTTTATCTCCAAGAGACCTGTTTTAAACAACCATCCACACAAGGCAAAGCAGACTACTCTCTCTTTGCTCTTAGAAATCTTTCTTCATCATGTTTCATTGTTCTAGGAGAAAAGGGACCAGATTGTAGTCCCAACACTCCGCTTCCACCCAATGCAGATCATTTCACCCTGAGATTTCCCACTAGCTTTTCTGAAAGAACAAACACATCTTAACTTCCCAGTGAATTGCACTTTTATTGAAGCCATAAATAAATATTATTATACCCTCTACCTACCATATACCATATACAGCTATGGCAATTGTTCATAGTTTAGTTCCTCTGCATTGGCTGGACCAACCCTGTAAAAGTCATGATGTAAGCAGAGTTTCTTTTTACCCAACTCTTCTCTTTCAGCACCAATTGACTTCTGTGACACCAAGATGACTTAGTCTGCTATTGGATCCATCTCCAGACTTCACCCATCTACAATGTGCTTTTCCATGCTCTAGGTGGATCTGCAATTGTTGATTTCAAACTCCCTCTCCATAAAACTTCTAGTCTTGTTGACCTCTCCATTCAGAACTTAGCTCTCAAACAGATAAGTAAGAAACCAGTTGCAAGACAGGATCTACATCATACACATATCTGTATTTCCAATGGGTAGGTCACTGTCTATGCCATAATAATAAATAACAACACGAACCATGCTAATAATAACTGTATTCACTAATATAATATTTACATGGAAGTGATTTTTCATATAATTTATATACATTAATTAATTTCATACTATGAAAATTGTATGAGATACAATTAATTTACTCATGAATGAGGAAATTAAAATCTGTTAACAAATAAAAGAATGGAAAGCTGCTGGATGTAATGATATGAACTGTCTGGAGACAATTTCTCCCATCTAAAGAATAACTCCAACAAGAGGAATCTGTGTTCTGTACACCATTTAAGAGGAAAAATTCTTGGGGGAGTACATGGACCCAGAATGGGAGAGGACGAGTCTGTGAAATTACTTCAGTGACATATGATGGACTTAGTATTTCAGGGATCTCTCTTTGTCTGTGGTTCTGCTTCAGACATCTCTGCTCCATCATTTTTTCTGATTTTTCAAAGAAGTTTTGGAGCTAGGAAGATTGTACATATGTTTTCCAGGTCAGAGAAATTCTGTGAAGAAATTATAATTCCACAATTCAAGTATCAGAAGCAGCTGTGGGAGCTTGTGGGACCATGTTGGACCAGGATGTGGTTCTTCACCTGAATGTCTCTACATTGGTATTCTATGCTACATAACAAATAACCACGAACCTAGCAGCTTAAAACAATATCCATTTACAATCTATATGATCTGCCAGGTTCTCAGCAGGTCAAGAGTTTGAGAATGGCTTATCTGGATACAGTGTTGGCCAAATTGTGTTCTCATCTGCAGGTTGGACTGGGGAAGGATTCATTTCCTTGTAGATGTAGAACTGAAGGCCCCAGATTTTTGCTGATTGTTGTCTGACAGCTGCCCTCAGCTTCTTACCACATAGGCTTCCTAGCATTTACTTCTTCAGATTCTGCCACAGAGTTTCTAGAGCGAGTTTGCTAATGAGACGGACTCTTAGATGTAGCAATATATAATCCCAGAAGTGATGTCCTATCACCTTTGCCTCAGTCCACTGCTAGAAGTAAGTCACAAGTCCTGCCTACCCTCAGATGGAGGGTGGGAATATCAGAAAATGGGATTGTCAGGAGTCATGCCAGGTTTTATCTGCCACAGTCCCTCAGGACCTTCTTAAAGGAAACCTGTTAGTCAGAACTGTTATGTGGACTGCATTTACCCAGCATGTGAAAGAGCAATAACAGGTACCCTGTCCTAATTGCTCATAGAGGTATCCCATGTCTAAAAGAGAGCCTGCCACCTCATCCAAAAAGGTCTGTCCATGAACAAATGAGACTGACTCCTCTTACCACGTCTGTCACACAAACAAACAAACAAACAAACAAACATGAAAGGCAGGAAAAGGGCTTGAAAATCTACTTATCATTATTTTGATGGCTCTTCACTACTATTTGCTCCAGGTTAACTAGTCTTATTTTCTATGACAGAAGGTCATAGACAAAGAAGTTATTTAGAAAAAATTGACCAGGAGATAAGGAAAGAGGAAAAAGACTCTCTGAGCACTCCTCTTCTGATGGACAGAAACCCAACCTGTTCTCTGAAGGGCTTGAAACCCAGACCTCCAGGAGTCTCTGGTGGTCCCCACTCTTCAGAGAGAAACTCTGGCAGGATTATGAAAACGTCAACAAGGGTACTTATTTATTTATTCATTCATTCATTCCTTTTAAACAACACTGCTTTATTTTTTCCCCTATTTTTATTGGAAAATTTTTTATTTTATTGGGGAATTTATTTGTAGCTGTGTATAATGGGGGGATTTATTGTTACATATTCATACATGCACATAATAGAACAGTGTAATTTGGCCATTATCATTCCCCAGTTTTCCCCCTTTCTTCTCCTCCTCCCTTTCCCATCCCTTTTCTCTGTTCTACTGATCTCCCTCTGATTTTCATGAGGATCTCCCCTTTTCTTTTGCTTTTTCCTGTCTAGCTTCCACATATGAGAAAACATACAACCCTTAACCTTCTGAATTTGACCTTATTTTGCTTAACATAAAGTTTGCAAGTTCCATCTTTTCTCCTGCAAATGACACAATTTCATTCTCCTTTATGTCATGCCTTTCTTTCTTACAGTATTTTATAGGTGGCAAACCTCCCTCAGACAAATTTTTCTTTAAATCTCAGTCTCCAGGAACAACACTGGACACAAAGAGAAAGCCAATGGAAAGACAGACTGAAACACAAAGGGAAAATGTCAAAGAGCCAAACAAAGCCTGGAGCCAGATGCTTGGATCCCCGGAGCACCTGACTTTGCCCAGACATTTCCCTACTAGGCCTCTTTCATGGCATGACATTTGACCCAGGTGCTGAGGCTGTGGACACAGAAATGAGTAGGTGCAGACACCTGAGGACAAGAGCACAGCAGAATCTCAAGACAGGACTTTGCCATTCATTTAAAACATTTTAAACAGAAACAGGACAGAAGTTGAGGGGCAAACAGCCGCATGATAGATAGGTTCAACATTTTAAATACTGGCCATGCTCCATTTGCAAGTGTGTGTTCAAATGGTAGATACAGGGCCATGCCCAACCTCACAGTCTATAAACCGTCATTCTGAAGCAGGGGAACAAGGACTCTTTAAACGGAAAGAGAAAACAAGACTTTCCAGGCACAGAAGTCCAAGGTGTGTGAGGACAGACAAGTCCAGGGATCAGAACTTAGAGACTGCCTTGGGATTCCCTTTCAGTAGTTTTTTTTTTTTTTTTTAATTTCCAACTGCACAGAAATTTTCAAATGGAAAAAAGGAGCCATTTACAGACTGAGCCTTCACAAAAATTTATAAATTGGAACATAATATATAACTAAGAGGTAGGCCCTGAAATCCAGTCAGGAAAAATTCTAAGAGGGAAGGATGTGTTCCCAAGAAGAAACAATAACCATGAAAACCAAAACCCTAAACCTAAAAATATCAGTGAGTAATCATTGTTGCCATTTCAGCAATGACTTTGAGCTGCTATTGTGCGAGGGGTTTCTAAGAAATTCTCACCTATGTCACTGACAGTCAGATCTCACCAGCAGCTTCAGAGACTGGTATTTCTCTGGAGGTCTAAAGACTTTCTTTCTCTTATTCCTTCCCTCCTTTTTCTACCTGTTGGCTGACAATGAGACATGCTGTTTTATCTCTTGCCTATCACCCCAGAATGAGTTGGTTGGTGAGGAGACCCCAAGTACTTGTTTCCCTTCCATAAGTAGCTCAAATCATCCTTCAGTCCCAGCTAACTAAGAGGGAAGCCAAAAGGCACTTAGACTCTCAAGTGCTGACCTATCTGGCCAATTTCTGTAATTATGAATATGTTTTAAAAGACATATTTGATCTTTCAATGCACAGGTTAAGGAAGTTGTTCTCAAGAAACAGAATGTACGATGGCAAATATTTTATATGCTACTCAGGGTCGGTCAGAATTCCTTGAACTAACTACAAAGATAGGTAGCCACAGGGGTGTCCCCTTCCCCAGGTAGGGAAGCCATTGAGAACAGAATGTCCTGCATTCTTTGGGTACACCATGAGCAGAAGGGTTACACTGTGAACTTGATGGACTTAAACATTAACCGGTAATTGAGAAGAGGGCCAGGCACACCAAGGATGCTCGGATGAGTAAGAGTAGTGGGGAAGGTGGTGTTAAAAGTTCACTCTCTTTTTTAATATAGAGAGTAGACCTTAGGTCAGGGCCTTTTATCCATACAAGATAAAATAAAAAGAGGGGAGGGAGAAATGGTAAAGGATAAAAACATGGAAACTGTGAGTAGGTAAGTGTCGCCTTGAAACTTATGGTCAAGACCTAATAGCATTCAATAAAGTTGAAATGTTATTTTGTGCTTAAAGAATAAAGTTGAACAAAAGGACAAAAGAAGGAAAAGAAACTTTTCTGAGACTTGAGCAGTCTATGCAACAGATTCTATTTTGGCATTTGAGATAACTCTTGCCAGATTATATTAAGGTTCATGTAAAGTTGTTCTCCAAGTCAACAAAGTAACCAAGTCATCTCTAGGCTTTTCTTTCTTTCTGTTTAGTTTTTTGTTTTTGCTTTTGTTTGTTTTACCTGTAGACTTTTGATGGCTGGATTGAGAAGATGGTAAAGAAAACCTCTCAAACATACCAAGATGTGAGTGGTTTGGGTGTCATTGTGGATGGATGATGAACTATTCAGCCCTTCTCTTTCTTCATTTGAAAACATTGACTTGGTATTAGTTTGCTAGTGCTGCCATAACACAATACCACAGACTGTCACAGCACCAGACTAGGTGGCTTCAGCAGCAGAGACTTATTTTCTTACAGTTCTGAAGACCAGAAGCCTGAGACCAAGGGTGAGCAAAGTTGCTTTCTCTTAAGGCATTCATCTGTGACTTTTAGATGGCCATCTTCTCCTTGTATCTGCATGATCTTCCCTCTGGGCAAATCTGTTGTAAAAACCTCCTCTTATAAAGACACCAGCCATATCTAATTAAGGCCACTATATCTCTTTTAAACTTAATTTCCTCTTTAAAGGGATCTCTAAATACAGCCACTTTCTGAGATACTGGGGGTTAAGAATATGAACTTCAGGGTAGGGAAAGCAATTCATCCCAAAACATTCTCTAAGGAGGTAGAGACAGTATGAGAATTTTTACAGGGAGCTTTTTCCACTCCACTTTCTCCCATCCCCTGAGGACTCTGTGAAGGACAAGGATTCCCACCCTCCCCTGTGGCCAAGGATGAGTCTTAATTTTAAAACCCATAGTTGGGTCTAGGATTTGGCCTCAGAGTCCTTGTGGAAAGTCAAGCAATAATCAGAGGGAATTTACAGCAGTGTTTCCTCTCTCTTCGATGCAAAACTGTAGTTTCTAAGTGGACATTATAACTGCTCTCACATGCATACTAGTACAGCTGCATCTTGGAGGTGTAGATATCATTCGATTACAAAACACAAAATCTGTACATGTTTTATCTCAATTTTCTAAAATGTGGTGCACATGCCATTGTCAATACATGAGATGCTATCATGTGGCACACAAGCAGAGAGGTAAGTAGCATTAAATCAAATAGTGAGGAAGTTATTTCCTTGTGATCTTTTTAGTTCTTTTGATTAAATAAAAAAGAATGTGTCATATTGAAATTAATATCTCTTAAGCACCTGACAAAGAGAGTAGACCTTAGGTCAGAGACTTGAGCAAACAAAAGTATCCATCTAGAACCTAATAACATAGTTTCGTCTCTGTTATGGTTATTCTTGTACTTATACTCCTCATTGAAGAACTGATAATGGTATTCCATTTCCTTTTTGAAATTAATCTTCCTTTAGCATTGAGTTAATTTAGAGAAAATAATAAGGGAATAGAAATGCAGGTAGTATTTGAATATGGCAAATATTATGCTGGCAAGTTACAAGTGACTAAAATTTAGGGAAACTTGTTTTCATCTAATTCTTCAAGCAAATCTATAAGGTTTGAGCATATTCAACCACATTTTGATAAAGGAGAAACTGAGACTCAACAAGTCTGTTTTTTGGTCTCCCATTTATTTGTTCACAGAGCCAGGATTCACATACAGGGATGTTTGACTAAAAAGCTTATGCCCTTGTCTACTAAATCACATTACCTACCCATCAGGCCCCCTGCAGCATTTTGAGTAAAAGAAGGTAAGAGCCTAAAGGAAAATACCTGAGGTATGGAAAAGAGGGCCAACATAAGTTGGGGTTTGACTGGTAGGTGAACACAGTAGTCTCCCCTTATTCATGGTTTTGCTTTCTGCAGTTTCAGCAGTCATCAGAAAATACTAAGTGGAAAATTCCAGAATAAACAATTCATAACTGTCCAACTGCATGCTATTCTCAATAGTGGAGTCAAATCTCACGCTGTCCTGCTGTCTCCTCAGGAGGCGAATCATCCTTCTGTCCAATGTACCCATGCTGTATTGCTGCTTGCCCTTTATGCACTTGGCCATCTTGGTTATCAGTTCCACTGCTGCAATATCTCACAGGGCTTGTGCTCAAGTAAACTTTATTTTACCTGAACAAAGTGCAAGAGTAGTGATGCTAATAATTTGGATGTGTCAAAGAGAGACCATAGGGCATTTCCTGGAAGGGAAAAAGGTGAAAGTTCTCCATTTAATAAGGAAAGGAGAAAGTCATATGCTGAGGATGCTAAAATCTGTGGTAAGAACAAATCTTTTATCTATTAATATGTGAAGAATGAAAAAGAATTTCATGCTAGCTTTCTATCAAATCACAAACTGGAAAAGTTACAGCCATGGTGCATGATAAGCACTGAGTTAAGATGGAAAAGATTAAAATTGTGATTGCATGTATAGGGAAAGCCAGAATATATAGTGTTTGATACTGTCCAGTTTCAGGCATTCACTGGGTGGCTTAGAATGTATCCCTTGTGGATAAAGGAGGGACTATTGAACTTCTTTAGTCAATAAATTTGACCTGAGGGGCTGCTGTCAGTCAATAAACCTGGCCTGATGGTCTGAATTATTTTCCTGAGGATATCCAAAGACAGTGGTTCCCAGATGAGAAAAGCAAATATCAAAACACAAAACAGGGAAACTTCTTTCTTTCTGGGAAATCACCAGGTTGCTTGAGAATGATATGCTTACACAATAGATCACCAATACTTTTCTGCAGCAAAGTGTACCGACCTTCTACTCTGGAAAGAACAAGACTATTGATGATCTCATTTATAAAGAAATTTTGCACCACAACAATTTTAAGGTGTGGGACTTTTAAGAAAAAGGTAAGTGTTTCTCTCATATCCAATCTCTGCTGGTGTAACTTCCTTCGTGTTGGCAATAGTCCTAGTGATTTTCCAGAAATGTCATTGCGGTCTTTTAAAGACTTTGCCAAAAACAGTTGCCAAGACAAAAAGTTCAAACTATGACAAGGGCCAAAGTCTAACTCACTCAGACTTTCCCCCAAGTACTGCTATTTTTTGTAAGAAGAGGTGATCTAAGAACTTACACTAGCTAGTTGGCAACTAACCATATGGGTATGAACAATCCCATTTCTATACTAGTAGAACAACACAGGCAGAATCAGATGCTTCTCTGCAACTTTGATCTCTGGTGGAATCTCCATCAGTACCTACATCTGTGAGGCATCCACAGTACATATTAGAAATCATAGGCTGCACCTTTTAACCTTGGGAATTTTGGAGATCTCCTCCCACATTAGCTGAATCAGGTGAACAATAGTAGAGTTTGTTTCCTAATGGAAATCTTGTTTAGAAAGCACATGAAAACTTTTTGATTCCCTGAGAGACAGTCTCTACCCTGCAGTTCTCTTTTTAAAAATATTTTTTTAGTTGTAGATGAGCACAATATCTTTATTTCATTCACTTATTTATTTTCATGTGGTGCTGAGGATGGAACTCAGGACCTCACATGTGCTAGGCAAGTGCTCTACCACTGAGCCACAACCTCAGCCCCTACCCTGCAGCATCTTGATGTTGACTGCTACTCCTCAGGGGAAGAACTTCCTTCATGCCTGAGCAGACATGATTATAAATTGTTGTTTCTATCAGATGGTACAGTCTGCTCCACCAGTGGATCTGGCCAATTTTACCATAAAAATATTTTAATGCTCTCCAAACAATGGCAGGGACCACCTCATGATCATATCTTAATTTTGGTTAACTAATGACAAAAAATATGAAATAAAGAGTTCTTTTAAATGGTTTTGACATTTGTTAATCCCAACATAACTGTATATATTTTTATGAAATGTGTAATCTAAGAGTAAACACCTATACTCTTAGAAAAAGTCTTCCCAAGGGGGCTGGGGTTGTGGCTCAGTGGCAAAGCGCTTGCCTAGCATGTGTGAGGCACTGGGTCCAATTCTCAGCACCACATAAAGAAATAAAATAAAGGTACTATGCCCATCTACAACTAAAAAAAAAAAAAAAAAATTAAAAAAAAAAAGAAAAAGTCTTCCCAAGGAATCTCCATTCCAAAGATTGGAAAACATTACTTTACATTAGGAGCTTCTTGAGAAAAAGACTAAGCTTTGTTTAGGTTTATATTCCCAATGCCTAGCCCAGTGCCTGGCACAAAGCAGTTGCTCAATAAGAAATAGATGTTCCAGAGGTGTTTTGTTTAGCTAACACTTTCAATATTCATGGAGCACTTATGTACCAGACAGTATTCCAAGTGCTACTTATGTTTTTATTAGCCAGCTTTGTATGTTATAAAAGGAAAACCTAACACAGACTACTAAGCATACAAAAGCTTATTTTAGCACATGGTTCTGGAGCTTCAAGTTCAAGACCAGGTGGCCCCGTTGGTTTGGGCCTCTGGTGAGGACAGCACATTATGGCAAGAGTATGTATTGGAGTGAGCTATCACATCTCAAGCCAAGAAGCCTGGAGAAGACTGGATAGTATTCCATAATCCCCTGGGCAACTGGGCAAGTTCCCAATGACCTAACCTAAATGTCTCACTCAGCTCCACCTCTTAAAAGTCCACAGAACTCCCCAATATCACCACCCTGCAGACTAAGCCTTTACCTATAGAGCTTTGGGGGATATTACTCCTACTCAAACCACGGCTGTAGTAATTCAATTAACCATCAACCAACTATGGAAATAGATGGTATTATAAACCATATTTTACAGACGACAAAATTGAGACTCAGATCTTCCATAATTCAATCAATGATACTGCAAGGAATTTTAAAAGCCAGGATACAAAGTAAAGTTTTATTGCTTCCAAGGCCTTTTTACATGTAACCGCAGGGCAGGCAGTGAGTCCACAGCTATGATTTTTCACTGGGGCCTTGGGTATGGGGGATGGACCACATTAATAGAACACTACTTGGGCAACCCCACAACATGGGATAAGGAATGAGTGTCTTTCAGAAGGAGGCATTAATGTCCTTGTCTCTAGGCAACTAAGAAAAAATTTCACAAGTCACAGTTTGTTTATACCACCAGCTCTAATCAAATGCATTTCATACGATAAACTCTCACCTGATGTTTGAGAGAATAATGGATTCTGTGAATGAATGAATGAATGAATGAATGAATGTCCATTCCCTGAGGAGCGCTTTATATACATGAATTACTTTTCTGACTGGGTTTGAGGTTATAGTGTGAGCTCTGCAATGAAAGAAAAGTTATGTCAGGGCTTTATTTCTGGAGATGGAAGAATTAAAACTCATGAGTAAAGGAGAGGAAGACACAATACAGAAAGAGCCAGGGAAGCAGAGTGGTCCCATACAACCAGTCTGACTCTGCTGCATCCCCACAGCATGGTGCACACCTGAACACAGGTACTATGGGAGAAGCAAGGAGAAATGTGGTAAGTGCCCTGCCTTCAAGGAGCTCAAGATCAAGTAGAGAAAGTGAAAAGTGTGCATTAATAAACACAAGGCAAAATATGACCTGTGTTCAAAAATAAAACAGAAAGATTGGAACCAAGTGCTCCAAGAAGACAGAAACAAGCCAGATGGCTCTAGCTAGGGGAAGCAGGAAATGCCAGTGTCTGAACTAGCTGTGTTTTGATTCTAAGAGATTAGAAGGAAGGACTTTCTGCATAAAAGAAACTCTATGGAGATGTGGAGTTGGGTATTGGGAGAACTGGCAGTTCATTCCAGTTGATTAAACAATGGTTACACTCTGCCCAACTCTGGGCTAATCTTTATTAGGCTTGTACATTGTTGTATGTTTTTAAAAAGCAAGTGCTATATTAGAAAGCCCAGAGGGAGGACATGGGCTCTGTGCTACTCGTCATTCTCTGCTGTTTGACTCACCTCATGCATTCATGCTTCCTGCTACCTCTGCAGGTTTTAGGATGGGTGATCCCTGCACAAAAGCAGAGTAGAGTCTTGGGACCTCCAGGGACTTAAGCTAAGAAAAATCAGAAGTTGCTAATGTGGAATTAAGGCAGGAAGGAGGAGGGGAAATATTGTAGAGTGGGCTTGAACTTGGATGGGGGATGAAGGAGCACCTTCATTTTCACTAATCTGGGATTCAAAGTTAGCATTTCCTTCCATTTTGAATGTGAGGGAAGAAATCACAATAATACTAGCAACACTCATTACTTGATCACTAGTAAAAAACATATTATTTCATTGCACCTAACAGTTGTTGCAGATATAGTAAATAATGATTTAGGTTAATAGCTACTGTGAAATTATGATAGTTATTAGAATTTGCTAGATTTTGTTATTTAGTGCGTTAATAAAGAAGTACCTATATTACTATATCATAGAATTTTAAAATATTTTGATATGATTTCCACATCATTGGTTTCTTTTATACTCCTGTGTGTTTTATTGTTTTTAAAACTGTATCCTGGAAATGGATCTATAGTTTTCAGCAGACCTCTATAAGGGTTCATGACACAAAATAGATTAACAACTCAGCTAAATATAGCTGGGACAACATAACAGAGAGCTTCAAAAATCATCTTTAGTGATGTAAAATTAATCTTACAAGTAAATGGTAGTCACTGAAGGGGCTTTGTCTTGTTTTGGGTGATTTTTGCTTTGTCTTGTTTTCGGTGATTTTAAAATGCCAGTTAGTACTTTTTAGTAAACTGATAGGAGCAAGATGATTTTTAATCAATTTTATGAAGGTATAATAACATGCAGAAGTGCACATCCATTTGAAGTGTAAAGTTCAATGAACTTTGACAAATGTAACCTCTACCAGTCAAGATACAGTTTGGGTTGCAAAAGCAAAATTCAGAAATTATGCATCCTGCTATCCTGCACCCAAAGGATCCTTGCTCCCTGCTCACAGATACACCAGCTTTATACTGAAGCTCCTCCCTGCATCCTAGTGAGGGAGAACAGTCCCCAAAGCAGTTCAACTGCACAAAGGAATCAACACTGAAAATGAGAAACTTAGGTACAGATGTGATATATACACAAACAGTGAGGCGAGTCTTCGAGTGCTACCTATGTATGTTGCCACTATCAAAATTATAACATTTTACAGGCAAAGTGAGGACCATAATTTGGTTATCTGTTCTTATTTGATGATGGCATGATAGGCTGCTAAACACATCATGCTTGTTTTGATGATCCCTATTTTAGATCGCTAATCTTAACGATTAACGATTAGCTAATCTTAACGATTAGTTTAACTTAAGCTAATCTTTTGAAACTCCTGAAAACTACAGACTTTTTTTCCCCAAAGCCTCTCATTATTCTCTGGGACTCTGGGAAATCAGTCCAATTTGGTTTGCCGGTTCTTATAAATATTTACCAAGATGGCATAAGGCAAAGGAAAGTTACAAAACTACTTGTATTGGAAATTATTACTTCAGTGACTTTAACTGTATTAGGTGGAGAGTTTACTACCCTAAAGTAAAACAGCCTTTTCTTTTAAAGGCAGGAAAGGTAGGGAAAAGAATCACTCACTTTTTAATTCCTATCTCATGGGTGTCCTTGAGGAGATGTGGAGGGTATAGCTCTCTGGATAACAAAGAAAAGTAATATAATGATACAAGTGATTTTCCCCAGTAAAAATGGTGAGTCTTCTAGCATTTATACTTTAATAATAATAGGTTCATCTGTAGAATACAGTCTATGGTCCAAATGGTATAAGACACTTTATTTACACATATGATCTCATTTAATCTTCCCAACAATCCTAAAAACAGTATTTATGTCTATATTTTTTTAAGATGAAGAAACTGAGGTGCATAGAACCCTAGGTGGTAGGTCTGACTTCTGTCTTCCAACACTATGCTCCTTCTACTTCTTACATTATTACACAATGTATTCCTAGTTATCTTATTTATTACAGTTTAACTGTGCATCAATATCTCGTTTCACAACATCTGGACTGATGAAAGGCATGAAGAGGGATGGGTTCTTTTCTAATGGGTGAAGGGCAGATCCTCATGGAGGACATGGACACTATCCCCAGGTCCCCAGGATACATTTCCGGCCCCAAGATCTTTGCTCTGAGCTCCCTCAATTCTTTCACTCCTACTTACAATGCAGCCGTACAAATATTCCTGTAACTATACCTGATCATCTTTTCTTTCCCATCTCATTAAGCAAATAGCTATTCTTCATAAGAGCAAGTTTTTGAGAAAATTGACAATCGCAGGGACTGGCCATAGAATTAGTGCAGATCCCCTTTAGACCTGGATAATCATCACACTGAACACACATACTCAAAAGAAACTTGAGCATTTTCTTCCACTATTCCTTTAAAACTTGCTTCAATTGAATAAATTTCAGCATGATATATGACTTTTTTTGCTTACTCTTAAGAAATAGTTCCAGATCACTTTCTATCACAATAATGAGAATGCCCAGACCCATGAAATATGTAAAGCTCTTCTTTGCCTAGAGTTGAATCTTTTCTCCTCTCTTAGCAAGGGCAGGCTTCAAAAAGAGTGGTGATGAGTCTTCTTTCCTTCTCCCTCTCACCCTCCTCCCCAACCTGCCAGGCAAGACTCCTAGGCTCCTGGTGTTGGAGGGAGGACAGGACAAGAAGTACAGAAAGTTCTCCTTTCACTGGTGTCTTTCTAAAGAGCTTATCAGGCATGGCAGATGTTTAAAGCTGATTCTCCCACAGGACTACTGTGGATTCTTTAGAAGTTCCCTTGAGGTCCCTCCCACTGCAACTCTGCTTGTGAAACCAGTTCTCCAGCAGTTCCTTGAACAATGTGCATTTTGATCTGCCTCACTACCCGCTTTGGTATCAAACAGCTATCGGATCTCACAGTCTGGGCCAGAATTTCCCATTTAACAAACTATAACTTTTGCTATTACATTAATCCTCTAGATTGCAGATCATGTCTCTGAGGTGGATACAAACGCAGAACAATGCTTCTTTTCAACCAGTAAAACAACACAATCATCTCTCAGTATCCATGGAGGACTGTTTCCAGGACCCGCCCATGGAAACCAAAATCCACAGATACTCCAGTCCCTTATATGAAATGGAGTAGTATTTAGATATAACCTACACACATCCTTCTTACATTTAAAGTTATGTGCAGATGACTTATAATACTTAATGCAATTTAAATATTATGTTAATAGTTGTTATACTGTATGGTTTGGGGAATAATGAAAAGAAAAAAGTGTGTGTGTGTGTTCAGGACAGATGCATTTTTTTTCCCCAAATGTTTTCCATCTAAGGTTGGTTGAATATACATACAAGGAACCCATGGATACAGAGGGTTGATCTTTGTAAAGAACCTGGAAACTTTTTATAATTATTACCTTTCATTTAAAGTTTTGTCTTGATCTCAATTTGAAAATGGATTATAATATCTCTTCTATAGTCATTCATTGTTTTCTTAATTTGTTCCATATTTGGGAGTTTTCAGTGAATATGCACGGTCAACTCTGCTTATTCCAAGGCTAGAACTGAAATCAATTCTGTCTGTCTTGCTAATGGAAAATTTTCATATGTGTTCATAGTGTTCTGCATTTTTCTATTTAAAATGGGGAAGAGAACATAAACTAAAATTTCCAATCCCTAGACAGTTTCCATTCTAAGTGAAGATTTCTGTGTTATCTTTGGTCATCATCATCCATGCAGTTGATGGACACAATTCACTGGGTTGTACATTTTTAAGTAACAAAAACATTAACTTTTAAATTCCCTATTCCTTTTCCTCTCTTTCACTCCACCCTTTCATATCAGAGATCAATATGGCAACAGAATCTACACAGCAGTGGCTGGGGTGAGAAAAAGACACAATAATTTTTCCATTATTTTTACTGGTGCATTATAGTCATACATAATGGTGGGATTTGTTGTTTCTTATTTGCACATGCACATAACAACATAATTTAGCTAATGTAATTCCCTGTACTTCCCCTTTCTCCCTTTCCCCCATCCCTTAGTCCCTTTCTTCTATTCTGCCAATCTTCCTTTCATTTTCATGAGACCGTCTCCACCCCAACTTTCTTTCCTTTTTCCTGTCTACTTTCCACTTATGATGGAAAACATATGATCATTGACTTTCCGAGTCTGACTTTGCTTAACATCATGGCCTCTAGTTTCCATCCATCCTGCAAATGATATAATTTCATTTTTACTTATGGCTGAAGAAAGCTCCATTGTGTATATACCACATTTTCTTTATCCACTCATTCATTGATGGACAGCTAGGTTGGTTCCATAGTTTGGTTATTGTGAATTGTGTAGCTATACACGAGTATACATGTATCAATACAGAAAGATGATTTTGAATCTTTAGAATAAATGCTGAGCAGTGGGGCAGCTGGGTCATATGGTGGTCCCATGTCTAGTAGTACACAAAATTTTAAAAGATGTTCATTCCCATGGCCATACAATTGTTGTACCCTAGGCACTGACTCATCTTATCCTGGACCTGCCTCTATGCATCAGAATACATTTTTTGTCTTCAGTCATTCACTCAACAATATTTTTGAGTGCCTTCTGTGTACCAAAAACTGCTCCTGATGCTGGACATACAGAAGAAAAGCATCCAGGTAAAGGTTCTGCCCTCTGTGTTGGATAGAATCGTGTTATAGAGAGAGAGAAACAGAAGAGAATAAAGTAGTTCTGGGATGGGGTGGGGGTTCTCAATTGATATGGGGTGTTTGGGGAAAATCCTAACTGAGAAGGTGATATTTGAACAAAGAATTGAAGGAATTACAATTTTTTCTGAATACTTGATAAGTATTCATAATATTTTATGCATTTATCACCAGTAGTTTATAATAAGTAGATTTTGTGTAATTATCTGGCTTCTCTTTCTTCCTATTACCATTGTAAATGATTTATTTTATTTTTTAAATTTTTAAATTTGTTCTAATTCATTATACCTGATAATAGAATGCTTTTAGACACATCGTGCACAAATGGAGCACAACTTCTTCTTCCTCTGGCTGAACATGGTGCAGTCATACTGATAGTGTAATCATACATGTATGTACGTTAATAATGTCCATGTTATTCCACCATCCTTCCCCTCCCCTCCACTCACTCCTCTCTGCACAATCCAAAGTTCCTTCATTCATCCCTTCCTCATTATGAATCAGCATCCACTTAGAGAACACATTCGGCCTTTGGTTTTTGGGGTTTGGCTTATTTCACTTAGCATGATATTCTCCAGCTCCATCCATTTACCTGCCATATTTCATTCTTCTTTAAGACTGAGTAATATTCCATTGTGTATATGTACCACATTTTCTTTATCCATTCATCTGTTGAAGGGCACCTAGGTTGGTTCCATAGTTTACCTATTGTGAGTTGAGCTGCTATAAACACTGATGTGGCTGTGTCATTGTAGTATGCTGATTTTAAGTTCTTTGGCTATAAACCTAAGAGTGGGATAACTGGGTCATATGGTGGTTCCATTCCAAGTTTTCTGGGGAATCTCCATACTGCTTTCCATAGTGGTTATTCCAATTTTCAGTCCCACCAGCAAGGTATGAGTGTACCTTTTCCCCCACATCCTTGCCAACACTTTATTGTTGCTTGTATTCTTGATAATTGCCATTCTACTTTCCAGCTTCTTTTGACAAATTCAAAGATCTGGTGAGACAGAATCACTGTCCTGTATAATAACAATCAGATGGAGTTAATAGGGGCTGACTGGTTAGTTTAAATCAAGTCAGGGCTTTTATATTTGGTCAAAGTTTCTCCCGTTCTCCAAATCTTCATCTACCTACCTTGTTCAATTATATCACCTGCCTGTTCCCTGTAGACATTTGAGTTTGCAAACGTTGGCTAGAATTCTTAAGAAAAAGAGGCCTCAAATGCTGCCTTTAAGGCAACCAACCCACAGGCGTGGTGCTACCGCAATGAAACAGTCTGCTCACCACACTACAGCAAGTCACTCCAGGTGAAGTAAGGAAGGCCTGTATTCTGGACTCTGGAGATGAGTGATGTTCCTTGGCTGCTTAAAGACAATGGGAGACAGATACCAGCAAGCTGTTGTCTTGCACAGTGATCGAGATCACCAGAACTTTAAGACCCTGCCAGCCTAGTCCATGCACGTTCAAAATTTCAATCAGACTAGCAAAAGGACAACAACAACAACAACAAAAATCAGTTCTGGAGTGTGCAAGGCATAAACTTCTGTCTCAGCAGAATTTCAATACAAGCTGTCACAGGCATTTGAAACCCCACCTACCTGCTGGCTTACATAAAGGACAGGAATTTTCCACTTGGGTAAGAAGCCATACTGCTCATAAAAAACTCCCCTAAGGATGAGCTCTGGGGTGGCAGAGAGTATCAGCAAGGAGACCTCTGTAAAGTGGTCAGAAGCACCATTCCCAGCATCATCAGGAGTGTCCAAGGCAGGTTGCCTCGGTAACTGTGTCTTATGTTTCCCATACTTTAAGTGGGTTTTTGTTTCTGCAACTATTTGCCCAAACTATAAGAATATTTTAAACTGAAGCCAAGTAGCTGAGAAGGAGTTAAGGTTTTTCAACTTTTAACTTATGCAAAAATCTCAACTGTGAAATTGCATCAAACCAGTTTTGCTATAAAGTAAAATAGCTGGGAGCACTATGACTTCGAAGCAGATATGGCATGAGTGTTTGATAAACAGTATGAGGTTCTGGATATATTTCAATCAACTGTCCACATTTGCACTGGATTTAAAAGCCCAAACCCTGCCTAGTCTAAAGAGTACATTGCGTCTCAGTTGTTATTTCACAATCAGTGAAAGAATGGGGGAGGGAGAAGTGTATTTTCAACTTTAACTCCAAGTGGGTATTAGAAAATTGAATTCTCATGTTAGTAAAAATGAAAATGATGGCAAAAAAAATAGAATCGTTTTTTTAAAAGTTGGCAAATAACTACTGCACCATTCATGTTACTTGAAAACCAAATTCACATTAACTAAAGGAAAACAATTTGAGGTAATCTAAGAAAATTTGGAAAGAAGGAGAAATTTCTCTTTAGTGTACAGATTCTTTCTTCTCTGTACTTTTTCCTCACCTTTATCAGGTTCTCCTCTCTCCTAAGAAACACACGGTTCCCCATAACCATGCTCTTTCCTACACATATCTAAGTATGGACCAATGGGTAGACACAGATACTTCATGTTTTTAAAGAAACCATTTCTGGTTCAAAAATTGTTTCTGATTTGAAGAGTGAGAAAAAAAGATTGTGCTCCCTTTACAAATTCTTGTGTGTGTGTGTGTGTGTGTGTGTGTGCACGCACACACTTTGTTTTCTTTTGTTTTTTGCTATTAGGGATTGATCCTCGGGGGCATCTACCAGTGAACTACATCCCCAGTTCTTTTAATTTTATTTTGAGACGGGGTCTGACTGAGTTTCTCAGGCTGGCCTTGAACTCAGTATGCTCCTGCCTCAACCTCTCTAGTAGCTGGGATCGCAGGCATGTGCCACTGCTCCTGGATCCTTTAAAAATTCTTATGATGTGTCTCTCCCCTTAAGCAAATTTATCAGAGATAGTAATCATTTTTGTAAGGAAAGGTTTTAGTAGTTTTCTACTAGATATCAAACATTAAGCAGCAGCAGCCTCTGGCCTGCAGTTGTTCTGTTAACTTTCATACCTTCTTGTCTCATCCATTGCATCAGTAGAGGTGCTCTGCAATTGTCATGTGTTTGCTGTTATTGTTGTGTGTGTGTGTGTGTGTGTGTGTGTGTGTGTGGCGGGGGTGGGGAGACAGAAAGAGAGAGGAGGAGGAGGAGGAGGAGGAGGAGGAGGAGGAGGAGGAGGAGGAAGAGAAGCAGGAGGCCTTTTTTTTTTTTTCCGTAAAGTAACTCTTCAGAGTTCTCTTTGCCTTGTACTCCTTTCTCTTTTGTTTAAAACAAATTTGCAGACAAATACTGGCTCATGCACATGGTCTGAATACTAGATATATATTTCAGAAAAACAGTTTTGGCATGAACTTCCACTCTAAGAAAATCACACGTGAGAGACATACCCATTATTTCAAAAAATTACTTCAGATATAATCAAACCATTTAAAATGCAATTTAAAAAAAATAACCAAGGGATAATTTTGGGTCTCTATTTAGTACCTTAGAAGTTAAACATGGGGCAATGGATTATACTGCTTTTGCTGAAGCTGAGCCTCTAACCTGTTTTCCTTCCATGAATCACAATTTAGGTGCAGCAATGTGTTTGGATGGTCCAAAAACTGATGAGCCAAGCCAGTCCCTGTCCTCAAGACTATGCAATGTGGAAGAGAACAACCATCTGTCCACTACCTTCCCTGTCTTCATTTCACCCCTTGAATTCCCTGCTCCTTGCAGCAGAAGGAGAAGCCTCCCTCTTTCTTGTCATAGTAATCCTTACCACCTTCCTGACTTGATTCCATCCACATTGCTGCTTCATCAACTCTCTCCTCTCCTTTAGAGTGTCTTCTCCTCCTTTTGTCCCTTTCTGACTGAAATTAACACACACCTCACCTCTTCTGAAAACCACTTCTTTACCTTGTGTGTCACTTCAAGTTACTACTCTGCCAACTTTCTATTCCTTCCAATAGTTCTGAAAAACCACTCAATAACAGCTCTTCCAAAATTTTGTGTTCATATAAATTACCTGGGTAACAGTACTAGCACATGGTTCTGATTTGGTAGCACTCTGAGAATCTGCATTTCTAATGAGCACCCAAGTGACAACTATTCAGCACCCACGGGAAGTCTCTCCAGGAAGTGTGTCCACCCTTGATTGCTCACTCATCCTTACCATCTGATGTGCATTTCTTCCATCTCACTGAAGCAGTTCCTAAATGTCACCATTCTCACCTTCAATGGTTCTTCCTTTGCCCTCATTTTATTTAATCTATCCATGGTATCAGTTATCATCAATGGTCACCCTTTCCTTGAAATTTACTTCTCTTGGTTTCTCTAATGCCATATTATTTTAGCTCTTCCATCTGCAGCTCCAGTTTCCTTGGACTGCAACTCTTCCTACTATTATCACCTGCAGGAATCTAATTCTTACTCAGTGATGACTGTCAAGATTCAGTATTTGCTCTTTGATTTCTCTTTGTCTCTGTCCTTTCCCTTGGAGTTATCAAGTTTCATGGCTTCCATGTGCATTATTCAAATGTGTTTCTTTAAAGGGACCAATTCCTCAATTTACATTCCAACTTCCGACTAGTCAAGAGTTGTTTCCATTTGGACAAGCTATTTTCTGGGATTTGGACATGCGGTATCCCCCAAAGATCCTGTTAATGCTGGAATATGCAGAGGTGAGGTGAAATGATTGGATTATGAGATCTGTAACCAAAACAGTATATACTAGTTGGAATGGACCAATTGGATGGAAACTGAAAGCATATGGGCATGCCTGGAGGAGGCTGGTCACTGGAGCTGCCCTGGAAGGGCGAATCTTCCTTGAGACCCCTTCCCCTCCCCCCCGCCTTCTCTCCCTTCCTTGCTGCCATGAGGGAAAGAGCTTCCCTCCACCATTCACTTCACCTATGTTGTTCTGCCTCACATTAGACCCAAAGTAATGGAGCAGACTGTCTATGAACTGAGATCTCTGACACTATGAGTCAAACTTTTCCTCCTCTAAGCTGTTCTTGTCAGCCACTTGGATTACAGCAAGGCAAAACCTAAAACACTATTCATATTTGAAACTTCACATGTTGCAAGACCTAGCTTATTTCTGTGCCTCACTTTCCTTTTTTTATGAATGATGTCATTCTTGTTACAGTCACACAAGCTCATGGCCTGAGTCTCTTGTGCACCTTCACATCAGATCACTAAATTCTAATGTGGAAAGGTGGAAATGGTGGCTCAGGGGACCCATGAGTGAAAGTACTGTATGATTTGTAGTCATATGTCCAGCTACAACTTAGTGACATTTTTACATCCTGATGATATTCTAGATATACCTCAGCCAAACTACTAGCTTAAACTCCTACCTGGTTTTCACCTCCCTTCTCCTTATTTTTCTTTTTCTCTTAATTTTCCTTTGTATCTATCTCTCCTGTTTACTTCAGATTATTTTTTTAACTACTGCTTTCTTTTGAAAGAAAGATTTTGTCTTTCTCTTTCATTGGTCATAAATCATGTAGTTTTAAAAGAGTCACAATCCCTTTGCCTCTCCCCATCAGCACTCATTAATTGAACATCTACCAATCCTTATTTTTTATGCAAGATATTTCATACTTTTTAATCTTAAAATGATTCCAGAAAGACAAAGAACATTCTTATGTTCAGTATCTTGTATTTCATTAGTAGGTAGGTGTTAGACAAATATTAGAGGAAGAAAGGAGGAAGTGGAGGGAGGAAAGGGAGGAAAAGAGAACTTGTTCTTATTTTGCAGATAAACATCCAAGACAATAGTGATAGAGCTAATTGGTGATGGAGTTAGACTTCTACCCTCAAACTTTCTAAAGACAAAATCTTTAATAAGGACACTGTCTTTCTGTGCTACCAGCTCTACATTAGGTGTTCCAGTAGGAGACAAACATGTACAAGACAAAGTTTCTGCCTTTGAGGAGTATATAATTTAGTAAAGGGTATAAATACACAAATAATTATAAAGTAAGATACAACCATGGGTTCACAATCCTCAAAAAGATTTGTTCAGTACCAAGATTCTGGGCAAATAAATTATTTCAGTGTATGAAAAAATAAAACAAGTTAGTAAACAGTGTTCAGATGGAAGGTTCTCCTTTCCCCTAGAGCCTTGTGGTTGTCTTTACTAAAAACAAGAGTCCTGAAATTCAAGTAAAGAGGGCTCTCTGTAACAAGAGACCCAGAGGTTAAGGGAGACGCCTGTGTAGTTCCTAGTCTAAAGTCAGATCCAAGATCGTTAGGAGCAATTTTTAACTGCTGGCTGGCAAATACAGAAGCGGTATCATAAAAAGGTGCTGCTAGTTTATTGTCTCTCACAAGTTGGCACAAGAGAAGAAACCTCTCTGAAGCTTGGAAGATGTAGAAAGTGAATTCTTTTTTTTTTTTAAGACAACAGTAGATAATTTTAAAATTTCCAAATGGATTAGTATTGTGATATAAAAGGAAATACATACTTTAGTCTTTGTGATCCTAGCATACAATTTCTAAAACCACTGGAATTTTCTAAGTGATAGAGCAATATTGTGAAAAGGCTAACTTTTGTTACTCATAAGTTCCACTGGTCTGTGGTTAAAGTAAGTGTATCATAAATTAGAAATTTCAAAGCAGAGAGAGTGATAGTACATCTGACGAGTTACTTGTGGGAAAAAATAGTTAAATAATTGATTAACCATTTTCTAAAGAACAACATCAGATATGTTTAAAAATCAATATAACTGAAGGTCTTGGGAAAATTTCCACCTACATCCTGGAACTCCAGGAACATAACTACCAATGCCCCAAACCCAACACCCTGTGCTTATCTGGTGGGAACTAGGAAACAACTCCTTCTAAGCCCATTCCCTTGTGATTCCAACTGTTAATGAAATAAGGCCCCAACAACATCCAAGTTTATCCTTGAGGAACAAAGGAATCTCCCATCCATGTCCTGCAGGTTCAAGACCACAACAACCAATGCTACAAAACTTGGATCCACCAATGCTTGCCCCCAAAGAAATGGGGACATTTCCATTTACATCCTCCTGCTCCAGGACTTTAGATACTAAAGTCATAAACCCTTAGCACTCGTGGGACATAGGGAAGATCACCTTCATGTCCCACACTTCAAGAAGCATGGATATCAGTGCCACAAGTCCAAACTTTACCTGCACATGACCAAGGGGACCTAGGGAAGATCTCTACAACCCACAGACTTGGGGATCATAGCCACTGGTACTCACTTCAGATTGTCCATTAGGACCTGCAGAAAGTACCATCTGGATCCAGCAGCTCCAAGAAAGTAATTTGGAGCACTACAAGCCCAGAACCACCCACAATTGCTCTACAGGGGCCTAGAGAAGGTTCCCTTTCCACACTACAGCTTTGAGTCCACTGGTGCCACAGATCTCAACATCACCAGTGCTTATCCCATGGGACTTCCAGGAATGTCCAATCATATCCTGTGGCTCTAGAAATGTGGCCAGGAGACTGAGATATCTCCTACATAAACCCTGAGGGTCCTGGGGAAAGTTTCCTTTACATGCTGTGGTTCAGTAACCATGGCTGCTGTTGCTACAATCCTTGTCATCACCAGTGCTTGTCATGAAGGACCTGGCAAGCACGTCCTGCACCACTCCTCTCCACATCCTGCGCTATTGAGACTGTGGCACCACAAACCTCAGTGTCATCAGGGCTTGACCCTGTGGAGCCTAAGGACATGCACCTTTGGAAACCTAAGCCCACTGAAAAGTTGTACAACTGCTTTCATGAACTATGGTAGTCTAGACCTTTGAGGCACTCATAGACACTGCTGACATCAATCAAATCCAAAGACATCTCACAGAGATGAGAGTCTCTTTTGAGTTCACCTACATTTAAATCCAAAGCACCTACCCAACAGATACCCTCTATCCCTACTAAAAAAACTTCACCTATAGAAGTTAGCCCATAAAATTGGGAGAGATAAATGTTATACCAGACATACAGACATCAAAATAAGGACACAGAAGAAGAAAAGAAATGACTCCCCCAAAAGAAAACAATAATTCCCCAGAAATAAATCCCAATTTGAAGGAAATTATGAAATGACTGGGAAAAACCAAAGTAATGACCCTAAGGAAACTCTATGAATGAAAAAGAACACAAAAGAATGAGAAAAACAATTCAGGATATGAATGAGATCTTTACCATAGAAACAGACATAAAGAACCAATCAAATATTAGCACTAATTACTCAGCCGTAAAGAAGAATAAAATTATGGCATTTGTAGGTAAATGGATGATGTTGGAGACTGTTATGCTAAGTGAGATTAACCAATCCCAAAAATCCAAGGGCCGAATGGTCTCTCTGATAAGTGAATGATGATGCACAATGTGGGGTGGAAGGGTGGCAAGAATAGAGAAAGGATAGATAGCACAGAGGGAAGGGAGGGGTGGGGTCGGGGTGGGGCGGGTAATAATAACAGAATGTGTGACAGACATCATTGCCCTGTGGACATGTATGAATGCACAGATGGTCTGAGTCTACTTTTTTGTACAACCAGAGAAACAATAGCTGTACTCCATTTGTGTTCAATGAATCAAAATTAAATAAAAAAGAATTAGCACTAAAAACCTTAATCAATTAAATAAAAACTCAATGGAGAACTTCAAAAACAGACCAGAAAAAAGCAGAAGAAAGATGTTCTAAAATTGACAAGTCTTTTGAATTCATTCATTCAGACAGAGAATAAAAGGAAAAAAAAAAAAGAAAGAAAGACCACAAGACTCATGGGATATCATTAATTGAACAAACATGGGGTTTGAAAACTTATTTCATAACATAATAGCCCCAAACTTCCCCAAATCCTTAAAGAGATGTGGACATTCAGATACAGGAAGATAAAAGGACTCCAACAGATTCAGTCAAGAAAGATTCCATTAAAGCATATTATAATTAAAATGTCAAAAGTACAAAAAGAATTCTAAAAACAGCAAGAGAAAATCATATAAGGGAATGTTATCACAGATATTTCAGCAGAAATCTCAGAGGTCACAAGAAAATGGGATGATACATTCAAAATTCTGAAAGAAAAAACCTGCTAACCAAAAATACTATACCCAGAAAATATATCCTTTTAAAAATGAAGGAAAGACAAACTCTTTCCTAAGTAAGCATAAACCAAGGGTATTAATTTCCATCAAACCAACTGTATAAGAAATACATAAGGGACTTCTACACTAGAAATGAAAGGATAATAACTACTATCAAGAAAATATCAATCATGAGTATACAAAACTCACTAGAAGAACAGATAAATGAAAGAGAAAGAGTGGACCAAACTTTAACATGAGAGGAAACTACTAAAATGATAAAAATAAATGGTAACAGGAGTGGAAAATAACAAAAATACACAAAGTAAGCAGACAACAGTTAACAAAATGACAGGAGTAAGTTCATTCAATAATTACCTTGAATGTAAATGGGTTAAATTCACCAATCAAAAGACATATACTAGCTAAATGGGTTAAAACAAGCAAACAAACAAATAAGATCCAACTATACACTGTCTACAAGAAACTCACTTCACTGCTAAAGATACACATTGACTAAAAGCAAAAGGTTGAAAAATGTATTTACACAAATTGAAACCAAAAGTGAGAAGGAATAGTTATATCAGATAAAACAGACTTTAAATAAAAACTGTAAAAAGAGATAAGGTCATTGGATACTGATAAAAATGATCAAGTCAACGAGGAAATATAACAACTGTAAATACACATGCATCTAACATGGAACCACCCAAACATGTGAAGCAAATACTTAGATTACTTAGATATAAAGGAGAGACAAACTCTTACTACCACAATAGTGGGGGATTTTAATACCTTATTTTCCTCATAGACATATAATCAAGACAGAAAATCGGCAAAGAAGCATCCAAGTTTCATTATACTACAGAATAAGTGGACCTAACAAACATTTAGTGAACATTTCTCCCAACTGCAGCAGAATGCACATTCTTCTCATTAGCACATAGAACATTCTCCAGGATAGATCATACATTAAGCCACAAGTCAAGCCTCAATAAATTTTAAAAATTAAAATCATATCATGTATATTCTCAAACCACAACTGAATAAAACTACTAATCAACAAGAAAAAGGATGGAAAGTATACATCCTCTTCAATGACCAATGAGTAATTGAAGGAATTAAAAGGGAAATCAAAATAATTTTAGAAACAAAATGATAACATATTAAAATCTGTGGGATGCAACAAAAACAATATTTAAAGTTTATGTGACAGAGCCACATCAATATTTATAGCAGCACAATTCACAATAGCTAAGCTATGGAACCAACCTAGATGCCCATGGACATGAATGGATAAAGAAATTGTGGTATATATACACAATGGAATATTACCCAGCCATAAAGAAGAATTAATTTATTACATTTGCCAGTAGCCATTTAGGATGGCTCTGGGGACTATCATGCTAAGTGAAATAAGCCAATTCCCAAAAACCAAAGGTCAAATAAATGGTTTCACTGACATCCGGAAGCTAAACCACAATAAAGTGGGGGAGGTGGAGAAGAGAAGTTCAGTAGATTAGACAAAGGAGAATGAAAGGAAGGGAGGGGGAATAGGAATAGGAAAGACAGTAGAATAAATCTCACACAATTTTTTCTGTGCACACATATGAAAATTCCTAAATGAATCCCATCATCATGCCTACCCACAAGAAGGGGGTTCTAATTAGAATAAAATATATTCTGTGCTTGTATAATTTTATCCAAATGGATTCTACTGTCATATATAGCTATGAAGAACCAATAAAAAATAGAAAACTTTAAGATATAGAAAATTTTGAAGTAAACAACCTAATAACATACCTTAAGGACTTAGGAAATCAGTAGCAAACCAAACCCAAAATTAGTAGAAGGAAAGAATAATATAAGTCAGAACAGAAATAAAGCTAAAACTAAAAATAAAATAAAATTTTAAAAAATCAATGAAATTAACTTGGTTTTTGAAAGGATAAACAAAATTGAAAAATGTTTAGCTAGCCTAAAAAAGACTCCAATAAGTAAAATCAGAGATGTAAAAGATGACATTACAACTGACATCACAAACTACAAAAAAAACATAATACAATCAACAATTATATGCTAATAAATTAGAGAACCCCAAAGAAATAAACAAATTTCTGAACACACACAACCCACCAAAATCAAATCAAGAAGACAGAAATCTAAACAGACTAATAATGAGTAAAGAAGGAGATTTAAGCAATATTTAAATCTTCCATCTTAAAAAAAAATTCCATTTCTGTTCCCTGATGAATTCTACAAAACATTTAAAGAAGAACTACTTCAATTCTTAAGCTTTTCCCAAAAACCAAAATGGAAGAAATTCTGCCAAACTCTTTCTACAAGGTCAACATTACCAAACCCAGACAAAGATAAAGCAACAATAACAAAATTAAATTATAGAGTCATATCCCTAATGAATACAGATTCAAAACTTTCCAATAAAATACCGGCAAAATGAATTCAACAGCACATCAGAAAGATCACACACCACGATCAAGTGAGATTCATCCCAGGGATGCAAGTATGGTTCAACACATTTATCAAATCAATAAACATGATAAAACACATCAACAGAATGAAGGATAAAACCCATATGAACATCCTCCATAGATGCAGAAAAAAATTCAATAAGATTAAACATCGCTTCATTATAAAAATTTTCAACAAATTACTAATAGAGGGAACATAACTCAAATTACTAAAGGCTATTATAAGAAAAGCCCACAATCAATATCATAGTGAAAAGAGAAAAGCTAAAATCATTTCCTCTAGGATCAGAAACAAGACAAGGATGTTCACTTTCACCACTCTTGTTATCATAACACTGGAAGTCTTAGCAAGAGCAATTAGGCAAGAGAAACAGATAAATGGCATACAAATTGGAAAGAAATAATTTAAATTATCCATGTGTGTAGGTGACATATTTTATACATAGAAAAAACTAAAAACTCCAGCAAAAAGCTGTTAGAATTGACAAATTCAGTAAGGTTGCAGAATATAAAATCAACATGTGAAAAAGAGTAGCAGTTTTATACACTAATAATGAACTTGATGAAAAATAAATTTAAAAAGTAATCATTCACAATAGCTATATGAACTATTTAAGAATAAATTTAACCACAGAAGTGAAATAACTCTACCAAACAAGCACTAATGAAAGAAAGAGATATCCATACATTAGATTTCTATTCATGGATTAGAAGAATTAAAATAGTTAAAATGACCACATTACCCAAAGTGGTCTACAGATTCGATGCAATTCCCATCAAAATACCCAAAACTTTCTTCAAAGAAATAGAAAAAAATAAGAAATGGAAAAAAATCCTACAATTCATATAGTACCACAAAGACCTAGAATAGCCAAAGCAGTCCTGAGGAGGAGGAGGAGGAGGAGCAGCTGGAGGTATCATAATAACTGACTTCAAAACAGACTGCGAAGCTTTAGTATAGCTATATAGCTATGTATAGTGTCAAAACAACATGACACAAAAACAGACACAGGCCAATGAAACAGAATAGAGAACCCAGGAATTAGTCCAGGTTCATACAACCAATTGATTTTTTTTTAGTTGTAGATAGACACAATACCTGCATTCCACTTACCACTTCTATGTGGTGCTGAGGATTGAACCCAGTGCCTCAAATATGCTAGGCAAGTGCTCTACCACTGAGCTACAACTGCAGCCCCAACCAATTGATTTTTGACACAGGTGCCAAGAACATAAAGGAGAGAAAAGACAGACTCTTCAATAAATGGTGATGGCAAAATTTTATATATATATATACATATATATATAAATATAGTGAAAAGGGAAAAGCTAAATATAAATATATATATAATATAATATATAATTAATAATATATATTTATATTATATTAATATAATATAAATATAAATATAATTTTATATATACTTATTTATATATATACATAGAGAGAGACATATATATGTCTCTATATATACATACATATATACATACATATACATGTATATATATAATGTCTTTCATTAGTGTTGTATGCATACACACATTTGTGTGTGTGTGTGTGTGTGTGTATATATATATATATATATATATGAATGAAACTAGATCTCTTCTCCTCACCATACATAAAAGTTAATTCAAAATGAACCAAAGACCTAAATGTAAAACCTGAATCAATGAAATTACTACAAGAAAACATCAGGACAACACTTCAAGACATTGGTATAAGCAATGATTATTTAAAAAGGACTCCAAAGGCACAGGGAACAAAAGTAAAAATAAACAAATATGATTATATCAAACTAAGAAGTTTCTTCACAGAAAAGAAAATAATCAACACAGTAAAGAGATAAAATACAGAATAGGAGAAAACGAATTTGCACACTCTTCATCTGACAATGGATTGCTATTTAGTATATGTAAAGCTGAACACTAAAAACATCCTAACTGACAATTACAAAATGAGCTAAATATTTAGACACAAAATGAGCTAAATATTTAGCTAAATATTTAAATATTTTGACCACTTATGGTCAAAAAAGCATATGAAAAAGTGATCAATTTCACCAATCAGCAGAGAAATACAAATCAATACCAAATGAGATATATTGGCTACCACCAAAAAGACAAAAACTAGCAAATGCTGATGATGGTGCAGATAAAAGGGAACATTTATACACTGTTGGCAGGAATGGAAATTAGAATAGCCACTGTGGAAGACACAGAGATTCCTTAAAAAACTAAAAGTAGAATTAAACCACATGATCCATCATTTCCATTACTGGGTATATATCTACAGGAGATGAAATCACCATCACTGAAAACATACTTGCACTCCTAAGTTTACTGCAGTCCTGTTCACAACACCTCAAGTATGGAATCAACCTTGATGCCCTTTGAGTGGATGAATAGATAAAGAAAACATGTCTATATTTTTTTTTTTTACTCAGTCATAAAAAAGAATTGCATCCTGATATTTGCAGCATTACGACTGAAACTGGAGGTCCTTATGTTTCAAGAAAAGTAAACAGTACATGTTCTCCCTCATTTGTGGAAAAATCGGTCTTATAGCAGAATGGAATGTAATATTGGTCACTAGAGACTAAGAGGGGCAAGGGAGAGGGAGGAGGGAGAGAAGGTCAATAAGGGGCACCCAAACACAACCAGAGTGGAAGAATTCCGTTCTGTTTTTCTTTAGCACAGTAGGGTAACTGTGCTAAAATCCATAATTTAAAATCCACATATCATGGATAAATCCATGATATATTTCAAAATGACTAGAAGAGTACAAAGTTTCCAACATATAAAAATGATGAATGTTTAGAGAGAGGGAAATGTTCATTTCCCCAGTTTGATTATTACAAAGTGTATACATGTACCTAATTATTATCATAAACCTCATAAAGATGTGCAAAAATTATGCCTGAATAAAAAAGAACTTACAGAAAATTAAAATATTAGACTATAAAAATATGAGGAAAAATACAGATATAGGTGAAGAATTTGTTCTTTTAGGATAAGCAAAGTTTTCTGTAGTATGACACCAAATGAAGAACCGTGCGGCAAAAGATTAAATAAAAAAAGGAAAAAGGAACATTTTTATGTTGCCAAAAAGTGTCATAAGCCATATCAAAAGTAAAATTAAAAACTGGAAGACCATTTAAAAATACATGTGATGAAGAATTTATATTCCTATAGTCATTTGATTAATAAAACAGGAAAAACAATCTAGCTATAATTGGACAACTAAAACAATTCTTTTAAAAAGATTCACACATACATAAAACCAAACCAAAGAATAAAAATTAAAAAACCTTTAATTTCTCAGCTAATAGCTTGTCAAAAAAATGTAAGAATCATAATATCCAGGGACAGTAACATTCAGGAAAATGGGCTTTATATCATATAGTATTGGTGGAAGAATAATTCCTCCCCTCTTTTGGTGCCCCTTATCTTTCTGTCCTCCCTCCCCACTCCTTTTCTCAGTCTCTAGTGACCACAGTTCTGTTTTGTTCTACTATGAGATTGACTTTTTAGTTTCCACAAGTAAATAACTTACCATTTTTGTAATGGACACGTTGGTAACAGGTAACAGAAAACCTCCAAAACGGATATGTACTGTGGTCCAACCATTCCACTTCTAGGAATATGTTCTAGAAATTTAGGAGAAAAATATAAATCACTGTATGTGCAAAACATTTATTGTGACCTTGTTTATAATAGTAAAAAACTGAAACATTTTAAATGTTTAATCAAGGAAGAGTGGTTAAATATATTTTAATCCATCCATATGGTAGAATGTCATGCTATTACTAAAAAATCAGGACCTGTATGTTTTCATTGATGCAAAAGATCTTTTTATGATATCCTTTTTGGTGAAAAAATTCACAAAGAGCACATTACAGTTGTATAATGTAAAAGAACACGTTATACAATAATTTATACAATAATTTATATAATAATTTTTAAAATTAGATATACACACACAATGTTATGGTTTGGATCTTAAATCCCCCAAAGGCGCAGAGGTTAAAGGCTTGGTCTCCAGTCTGTGGTAATATCAAGAGGTGGTAGAACCTTCAAGAGATGGGGTCTTGTAGAAAGAAGTTAGGTCTTTTTGTTTCTTGACCACTATGAAGTAAACAGACCTCTTATGTCATGTGCTCCCACCATGATGTACTAGGCTACCATAGTCTCAAAGTGATGGGCCAAGTGACCATGAACTAAAAATTCTGAAACCATGAGCAAAATAAATCTTTCCTCCGTTCTAAGCTGATTTTCTCATGTATTTTGTCACTGTGTCAGAAAGTCACCTCTCAAACACACACACACACACAAACACAGAAAGTCAGGTGGTAAATAAGATCCCTATTGAGCTTGGATTACATTAACACCAACTCCAAGGCTTTTGAAAGTTCAATACTCTTCCTTGAGGTTTACTTCAAGTTTCTCTCTGCTTCTGTGCTTCTGTGCCCTTGTATGCTGATTTTGTTTAACTCATAAAACATCTGTAAACTCAGTTCTTTCACAATAAATACATTTCCAGCAATTCTTTTGTGATGTTTTGCTGGCTTTATTTAAGGTCTAAGGAGCATACTGGTGACCACTCATACTCCCATCATCAATAGCCCTTTGGTCTCTCTGCTGCCTGATTCCTACAAAGGTTTGGTTTGGTGTCACCCACGTTAGGCTCTGAGAAGGATGTAAACAGAACAAGATTTTCTCTTTACCATATATGTATATTATATGCATATATATTTATATTTGTGTGTATATACCTATATGTGTAATTTTCCCTGAATATTTAAAAGTCCAAGAAGCTATTACTCAAAAATTAACGGTAGTTGCTATCTCCACATTGTGAAAGCTCAAGAGACTTTTATATTCTTCTTCGTATTTTTCTGAACTTTTTGGAATTTTTACAAGTAGGTACTACTATTATAAGAGAAAAAATAAAGCTATTTCAATTTTATAGAATTAGAGGCATAGTACCACTGGAAAAACTGTATTTCTCTGGATGTGCCCATACTTGCAGAAGCCCAGCCTCCTGAAATTTGCCCAAATTGTTTGAGGAGGCCGGAGGGGGCATCTCATGTACACTCTGAAACCAGTCTTCTGGTTGCTACAAAGGGCTTCCACTCTCTCCCTCTCCCATAGTAATGTCCCTGCAAGTCTCCCAAGGGGCAGCTCTCCTCATATGCTCAAAGAATGGCCCACACTACTGCTGGTATGTGCTCGCCAGCATCTCAGGAAAGGGGCTGGAGATCCACATTCCCATTCTTGGCCTAAACTGACCTTCTATTGAGTTTCCCACTTGCAGTGACATGGAGGATGTTGCTACCTTCCAGAACCAGTGGTGACCTCCTTTCCCCTTTCTCTACTTTTGATAGAATAGAAAGATAAAAAAAATAAACAGGAATTAATTTCCCAAACCAGTCCTGTAGTTTTCTATCCTTCTCAGGTCAGAGAACAAAGCACCCTTGTATTCTTGCCTTTCTGGAAATCTCACTGTAAAGTCATTTCAGGAGGCTTCCTGGATCTGCTGAGGGAGCAGCTGGACCACCCACACAGAAGTGGCATCTACTTGTTTGGTGGAGTGGTGGGGGACCAGACAGAAGTACCTCAGGAGACCTCATGGCAGCTGTTCTGCCAGTTCATGTTCATCAGAGATAATGTGCTGATACACCCTCTCAGCACCTCCAGAACCTGACCTTGCCGAAGAAGCTCCCCTGGGCAGAGAAGCACCACTGGGACCATAAATTATGGCCTCCTCTCATGAATTTCACATAACTTATGGAACTTCAAGATGATGGTGAATGTATGAAATCTTGGGTCAAGTCTCAAAGGGCCAATGCAGCCAAAGAGCCACACTCAATACTTCTGTTTCCAAAGAGAAAATCATAGAACTTCAGTATCTGTGGCAAACTGACCTGCTGTAAGCTGGATCTGGCAAGCAGATGTGTTTTGTTTAGTCTGTTCATTATTGGCTTGCCTGGATTTTAAATGTTTTAAATTAGTTACCAATACTTTAAAATCAAGAAAATTAAAGAGAAGTAAAAATATACTTCCCTACAAAGACTTGTGCATGAATGTTCATAGCAGCTTTATTTATAATTGCCAAATCTAGAAACAACCCAAATGTCCATCAACTAGCGAGTAGGTAAACTAATTGTACATGCATTCAATAAAGCTATATTAATCAATAAAAATAAATGAATTAGCCAGGTCAATGGCACACACCTGTAATCCCAGCCATTCAGGAGGCGAGGCAGGAGGATCCAGAGTTCAAAGCCAGCTTCAGCAACTTAGCAAAGCATCCTCAGCAGCTTAGCGAGATCCTGTCTCAAAATAAATAAAAGGTGCTGGGGATGTGGTTCAGTGGTTAAACACCCCTGGGTTCAATACCTGATACAAAAAAATTTGCATATATGATAAGATTGGATCTTAAAGTCAGTGTGCTGAGTAAGAGACCTTAAAATAATTCCTATACTATATACTTCCATTCATATAATATTCTAGAAAATGTAGAACAGTTTATAGAGACAGAAAGCAGATCAGTGACTTAAGCATAGCAGAGGAATGAATGGATTGCCAAGGGACTTGAAAAAAAACTTTCGGAGACAGAAGCTATAGTGGCGTAAACCTATAATCCCAAATACTGAGAGGCTGAAGCAGGAGGATTGCAAGGCCAGCCTGGGCCACTTAGTGATATCCTGACTCAAAATTTTTATATGTTTTTAAAAAGGGATGGGAGGAGCTGGGTGCAGTGGTGCACACCTGCAATACCAAAGACTCAAGAGGCTGAGGCTTAAGAATTCAAGTTTAGAGTCAGGCTCAGCAACTCACTGAGACCCTCAGCAATTTAGTGAGACCCTACTTCACAATAAAAGATAAAAAAGGACTGGGAATATACTTCAGTGGTAAAGCACCTCTGAGTTCAATCCCAGTACCAAAAATAAAATGATGTAACTCCATGGTAGAATGCCACTGGGTTCAAACCCTAGTACTGAAAGAAAGGAAGGAAGGCAGAAAATGGGAAAGAAGGAAGGGAAGGAGGAAGGAAGGGAGGAAGGAAGGAAGAAAGAAGGAAGGAAGGAAGGAAGGAGGGAGGGAGGGAGGGAAGGAAAAGGAAGGAAAGAAGGAGAAAGGAAGAAAAGAAACCTTTTGGAGCAGTGGAAATGTTCAGATTTTAATCTTCAAATTAAGCACTTAAATATATGCACTTCATTCTTTCTACACCATGTACACCTCAATAAAGTAGAAAAATGAAAATTAAGAATGTTTATATACAAATTGAGGCATCTCGATTTTTCTGAAAATCAAAATGGTTGGCATCTTTTAGTCCACATTTTCACATGCCAAAAATCACAGGAGTAGCTGCGTTTAGAAAGGACACACCCTTTCCAGTTTGTCATGCACCTCCACACCTACTTTTTACCCAACACTGGTTACATGTTTGTTGGTGTTCATTTAACACTTACTTGTTGAGAATCTAACATATGACAGGTTTCGTCTTTGATATTGAAAACAGCAGCAACTACACAGGCAAAAATGCCTAACAGTCACAAGATTATATGAAGTTCTTATTTAGTAATGTTGGAGAAATACAGATATTACACAAGTTAATTAATAAAATATATATTAGATGGAGATCAGTACTAAGGACAAAAAAATCACGAGGCAGTACAGAGTTCCAGTGGTAAAATGTTAGCTATGGAGTCAGGGAAATCCTTACTGAGAGGTGACTTTTGAGAATAAATCTGAAGGGAGTGAGTTATGCATGAATCCAAGGGAAGGAAGTTCTAGTCCCAGACTAACCTTGGGAAGGTTCCAAGAAAATCAACGTGCCTGGCATCTTCTATCAGTAGCCAGGAGGCTAATCTGGTCTAAAGCAGAGCAAGAAGAGATGAAATATAACTGTGGAGATGGTATGGAGTCTTATCAACTATTAAAAGATGCTTTCCAGTTACTAGGTGAGACCTGAAACCTTTGAGAGTTTTGTTAATCAAGCCAGAGTTATTGATTTCCTTGTAGTAAAGCTAAAAAGAAAGAGAAAAAAAAATATTCTTGCAATCATGTCTTTACCCTGGCCCCTGCAGACATCGGAGCTGGTAATTTTTTTCACAGTTTGCTTGGAAGTCATGATAGAGAACAAAATATTTGACTGTTTCTACCTTGATAGGCAAAGTCAGACAGCTCATTTTAAGGTACAGGCCACCTTTGGTGGCCTCCTTTTCTAGGATCAACCACACCACTCTACTCTTTCATACCTATCTCAGGCATCCTTAGCCATGTCTTCACCTGGGGGTTCCCCAATTACCTTGGAGGACCCATCCAGGAACAAATTCTAGGTCCTTTACTGTGAAGCTGCTTGACCTCAGGACTGACACCACTGATAACAAGATATATGATCTGTTGAGAGAGAACTTGCAACACCCTGAAATTTACTCAGCAATCACACCTCACAGGTAAACTCTGTAAATGGGTGCCATAGGAGAAATGAGCTTTAAGAGGAAGAGGAAGCAGTTTTCACTTCTAAACGCAAATGAGCTTTAAGAGGTAGAGGAAGCAGTTTCATTTCTAAATGCAAAGCAAACTTTTGTGAAACTCTTTCTCCAAATAGGAAAAGAAGTTTATATTCATTCAGGAAGTTAGGGTTACATTTGATTTGGGAAAGAAAATAAATTTGGCCAAAAGTAATCTGGCAAAATCCAGTTTGAACTAAAGTTACTTATACCAAGTAAGTCAATCAATATAAATTTTTGTTTCTAAAGTAATATTCCTAGTCTCAAATAACAATCGGATTGAACATAATGAATAGTTGGTTGAACTAGCTGGCACAGAAATACACATATCTATCTTGATTATAGCTCTTCTGGAGCTCATGGTTATTTAAAAATATTTGGAACCTTGAGGGTGCATCAAAAAGGCTAAAAGAAAATGGCTGGAAGATGGAGTAGACACGCTTCTCTCTATTTCTTCCTCGAGAGATAGCTAAAATTCTTGAATATTATATATAAAACAAATACAAGAATACTCTGAAGGGTAAAGAGAAGAAAACAGACAAGTTATGGTGTTTGGACCCTTAAAGTCAAAATGCGCTGAGGTCTCTGGACTTTCTTAAATATTCTGGACTGGGTACTAGTGAAGCCTACTACACAGAAACTCCAATGGGAAAGTAATGAATGAACAAATGCAACCATGAAAATCAAGAAAAGAGTCAACCTAGCAAGACAAGAAATTTTTGATAATAACCACTTAACTCCAACAAAGCACTATGAGGAAAATTCTATCCCTCGTCCCACCCTGTCAGCAGAGGCCTGGATGGCCACCCTCATGGAGCAGTGATAAGGTGCTCCTCCCCTCCTGAGAGGTCTGTGGGAGCTGAGTCAGAACCTACACCTCTGCCCACACCTGGCACTCCAGGGAAGCACTCCTCTTCTTCTGCTTGTCTGGTTTTAGAAGAACCCTCCTGAAACAAGATTTAAATAAAATCCAGAGTCTTAAAATGCCCAATATGTCTAGAGTATAGAAAATCATTTGTGATACCAAAACCCCAAAAAATCCCAATTTGAATGAGAAAAGTCATACACAGATGCTGTCTCAGACTGTTTTGTACTGCTTGCTATAACAGAAAACCACGGATGAATAATCTATAATGCACAAAAAATTATTGGCTCATTGTTCTGGTGACTGGGAAGTCAAGGTCAAGGGGCCAGAATCTGGCAAGGGCTTTTTCTTTGCCTCATTCCATGGCAGAAAGACAAAGAAACAGGACATAAGGAGAAGGGAGAGAGAAAATGAGCACTTGTAAGAGGGGGCCAGTCTTTCTCTTGTAGAAGGAACCCTCTCAAGCTAGGCATGAATTCATTCATGGGGGTAGACTGAAAAAAAATTAAACAAGCCTAAGTTACCAATGGATCCACAACTAAAGATCTAACACTGAGGTCATAATTGGACTCCTGAAAAGAGGATAGAAATAATGAAAATGAAAAAGCATCCAAAGGAATAATGGCTGAAAAATATCCCCAAGTTGGCAATAGGAATAAACCAATTTAAGAAACTTTAAAAATTCCGAATGGGATAAAAATAAATTCCCACCAAGACACATCATAATTGAACTTCTGAAAATCAAAGTCAAGAAAAAAAATGTGGAAAACAGCCAGAGAGAAATAACACCTTTTATTTTCACCAATAAGAGTTCTCTGATCCATATCAGATTTATCAACAGAAGCTCTGGAGACCACAAGAAAGTAGCTCCATTTTTCGAATGATACAAGAACTGTCAATCTGGAATTCTATAGTCAGCAAAAACATCCTTCAGAAATGAAGGGGAAGCCAAAACATTATCAGATGAAAGAAAACAGAGCATTTGTCACCAGTAGACCCACCCTTAGAGAAATGGTTAAGTTTTTGAAAAATAAGGGAAAGGATAAAAGAAGAAATCTTGCAACCTCAAAAGGGAAGGAAGATTAATAGAAAAAATAAAAATATGGGTAAGTACAATAGACTTCTCTTCAGTTCCTAAATTATGTCTGATGGTTGAAGTAAAAATTATAATATTTCCTGACATGGTTCTCAATGTATATAGAAGACATACTTTAAGACAATTTTAAACAGGAAAGACTAAAGGGACTTAAAGAGTGTTTCTGTCCTTCACTTGAATTAGCATCATGTTGATATAATATTGTCTATGGCAACTTACGTGGGTATAATACAATAACTACAAACACAACTGAAAAATCTTCATAGAGAGATTCACTCAAAATTACCAGGTAAATTGAAATGGAATTCAAAAAACTGTTCATGCAACATACAGGAAGACAGAAAAAATAAAACAAAGAAATGAAAAAATAGTATATAAAAATGCAAAAAAACTAAACAGCAGACCTAAGCCCCAACACAAATATGTTTTAAATGATTATGGATGGGCTGGATACTATCCCATATTCCTTGGGATCCTATCATTTTGTGTTGTAAACTTCCATTTGCTAAAATGAAGGCTTGCATTCTCATACACACCCAGAATGGTTAAAGTCACATTTTCCTCCACGATTTTCCATTCTTTTGACTCATTGTATGCTTGGAAATGTTCTTCAAAGCCACAGACCTTAGAAACCAGAGCAGTAATTAGTCAGGTACACTTTCCAATTATCCAAAGCTATAATGTAACATTCAGCACTTCCTCTAAATAAATTTTGACTTTCCAAATATTTCAGATTTAAAGTAAGCCTTTTTTTCTAACTCTAAACTAAGCATGAGGACAATGTTATACTGTTACCAGGAAGAGGTTCTTCAGTTGGTTGCACGATACTAACATAACTGTGGTCAGAAATAGAGTGAAATAATCTGACATAATTCCCTCTGTGGTACAAAACCATTGTCTTTCTTTCCTATCATCTCTAAGGTATGTGAGGCAATTCTTGTAAATCTGACTTCCTTTTGCATAAAGGGGATTTTATCTACCTAGAGTATTAAACAAATTTAGTAAATGTGAAGGTATCCAGCACAGACCAAGGTAAACAGCAGGTACTTAATACATTACCTCCTCTGTGTGGGGGGGTCTCTGTATCCACAGATTCAATCAACCTCAGATTGAAACTACTTTAAAAATATTGTGACTATACCAATCATGGACAGACTTTTTCCTCATATCATTATTCACAAACAGTACACTATAACAATTATTTATACAGCACTGCATTATATTTGATATTATAAGTAATAAATAGAATTGAAAATCTACAGGAGGATGTATAGGGATATGCAAATACTATGCCATTTTCTGTAAAGTGCTGGAGCATTCATTAGTATCTACAGGGTTCTCAGAATCAATCCCCCATGGATACCAAGGAGTACTGTATTAGTTTCCTTCCACCTTAACCTGTGAGGCAGACAAATCTAGAAATCTTTGGAATGGAACATCTCTGTACATTGTCACATTTTCTTTTTAATTGGGTGGGAGGGGAACCTCATTATAACTCTGCCATATAGATCACTTGGAGAAGAAAGGAGTATAATTTTTTAATCATGCCAATATTATCAGTCATCTGTAGGATGGCCATTTAATCTATTACTCAATCTAGAATACTTTCAAGAGTGAAAGAAAACACCATTAACATATTACTCTAGTATATCAGGACAACCACAGAAAACCCAGGATGCATAGTTACAGGTCAGGGATTCAGCTGGGACCCTGGAGCCATATCACAAAGACATCAGACAAGCCAAAATGAAGGCCCCCAACTTCACTTGTCTTCATGTATTATGTTTGTTATTGGAAAATGCCAATAACTCTCAGCAGAGGCCATCTACTTTTATCTTATATGAGTTTATCAATATTTCTTTTCAAGTTTCTAATTCACAAGAACATTGACTAATTCACAGGGATATTGACAATAAGTTGCTATAATTAGGAATAGAAGATAGAGGATCCTCCAAGGAAGAGCAGTTTAGGAGTAGTAGCAGTAATAGAGCTCAAAAGTAGGAAATATCTGCATTATAGAATAGCACCAACAATCATGTTCATACCTTTGACCCTAAGTCATTAAGAAAAGTTTGACTCATTCAGATTATATTGTTGGAAATTCCTATTCTAAATGTTTTTGAAATTTTCTTTTGTTTTCTCAAAGAATAAATGTTTAACTATTTGAAATTCAGCCAATCAGATCATATAATGAGGGTCTTAGCTTAAAACTAAGCTCAATCTGGCCTAGGACTCAGCTTTGTGATCATGAGATAGCCCTTGGAAAGGACTGCAGGGCTCCTTGGGAAGGAACTCACCTAAGGGAAAGGAAGCATGCACAAGAGAAGGTGTCAGGGAGCAGTGACTGAGGGGGGAATTCTGACTCACTGCTACAAGGTCCACTTCCTCCCTCTCCTCCTGGGCTCCTCGCCATGTGGCCATCTGCACACCTGTGCAAGAGGCTTAGAGAGTGGAGTTCCAGTACACATACATTAGATGGCAGCTGAAAGCATTGTACATGAGCATGTAACATCCCATGCATTTGAAAAGGGCTATAAATGCCACCATAGTGGATAGAGGCCATAGCTAGTAGATTCATGTGTTCCCTTCATGGTGTCCCCAGACTGATTTTGGACTTATTTGGGGATCTAGACAGCTGATATTTTTACTGTGCATTGTTATGTGGATCCCACTTTCCTTACACTGCTGTTTTCCACAAGGACATTTGAAGATTTTTAACATAAAGTTTTTTTTTTCTGATGAGAAAAGGAATATATTTACAACTACCTGATAAAAAAGCAAAATGAAAATAATTGTGAAGAAAAAAGGTATAAATATATAATGTGTTATGTATGTATATATATTTATGTACATATATTCCTATATGACTACATACACAGAGATATTTTTATACCTGCACATATACAGTGTGTATATATAATGTGTATTCCCTCAGTGATGTGGGGGAAATGTAGGAAGACAAAGGTGGAACAAATAGCTGAAATAAATAAAAATCATAGAGGCAACAGTGTCTGAAAAACTAGTTAGTATTCTGAATCTGTAAGTACAAATTTTTTTATACATGCACTGTGCAATTGTGTAAATGCTCAACTTTTTGTATTTTACAATAGGGGAAGTTACTTTGTAAATGATGTCTTTGAACATTGAAACTCTAATAAAATTGTTATAATTTAGATGAGATTTGCTTAAATCACTATCCTGGGAATCTTGAATAAGGTTGATTTTTCTCATACAGCTGTTATCTTTCTTGAATAAATTATGAAAATATTTCCCTAAGTAAGCTGGGCACTGTGGCATAAGCTATAAGCAGGAGGATCACAAGTTCTAGGCCAGCCTCAACAGTTTAGTGAGACCTTAAGCAACTTAGTGAGGCCCGAAGCAACTTAGAGAGACCCTGTCTCAAAACAAAAAATATGTAGGGCTGGGGATGTTGCTCAGTGCTTAAGCACCCCTGGATTCAATTCCTGGTACCCCTCACCCCACAAAATTCCCTAAGTAAATCAGCTGTCATACAAATTACATTAAATACATACATATTAAAACATAGGAGTGCATGGTGTATGTGTATGTGTGTGTATATACATCCTAGTTCTGAAGTTAATTTTAAATATATGGTATTGATTTGGAAAATGATTTATTTTGAAGAATTAAGAGATAATTTTAAATGAAACAAACTTTACCATTAAAAATAACACAGGGCTGAGATTGTAGCTCAGCGGTTAAGTGCTTGCCTAGCATGCGTGAAGCACTGGGTTCAATCCTCAGCACCACATAAAAATAAATAAATAAAGGCATTATGTTCATCTACAACTAAAAAAAATATTTTAAAAAATAAGATACAGTGCTGAGATTTGAGGGAAATCCCACATGAACACTTCTCTTTGAGTTTTGAAATAGGGTTAAAAGAACAGATATGAGCAAGGCATGGTGTCACACACCTGTAATTCCTAGGGCTTGGGAGGCTGAGGCAGAAGAGTCACAAATTCAAAGCCAGCCTCAGCAACTTAGCAAGGCCCTGAGCAACTTAGTGAGACCCTGTCTCAACATAAAAAATAAAAAAAGGACTGAGGATGTGGCTCAGTGGTTAAGTGCCCCTGGGTTCAATCCCAGTACCCACTCCTTGCCTCAAAAAAAGAACAGATATGAGATCTAAACATCGCCTGTATTGATAAAACTGACACTGAGGACAGATGTTGGAACCAGGATTAGACAGACCACACCCTTCCCAGCAGTGCTAGGCAGGGCCATCTCCATCTGCTCCTCCTTATGGGAGAAGCACACCACTTATTCTTTGAGGCATCTCACTCTTCGAAAGAAGTGAAAATGAAAAAGAGTCCATTCTCTGCATGCCCATTTTCTCTTTCCAAACTCAGGGATTTGATTTAATACAGGAGGGGATGGGATGGTGTTACCTAATGAACATTCATCATATAGAAGGAAATGTCAAAAGTGTTTCCTAAACATATTATCTAGTTGTGCCCTCCAGTTATCTCTGGGGTGCAGCCTCCTCATCAATTAGCCAGTATAGTGTTATGCTCCTATCTCACAAGTACTTCTCCAATACCAGCGTCTTCACCTGTGAATATCATCCTAGGAGCACTGGAGGGCAATTATGATTTTGTCCCCAGAAGGTTTTTAAATGCATCGCATTATACAGTAGATAAATTAAGTGTAAGGATTCTTCCTACCCAATTGCAAAAATTGACTTTCTATTCTATTTATCATCACAAATCCTGAGCAGTCTCATTGACAAACACAGATTATTAGGGTTTCACAGTGATATTGACATTAAGATAGTCCAACAGAAAATGGTCAACACAGAAAGATAAATAAAACCTCTCTTCTGTGAAGAGTTTGCAAAGAGCAACTCAGGTCCATAAAACTAAGCCCTGCTTACATTTTCGTCCAAAAGAACTAAAAGTCCAGGATCAGTTTCCTTTGATCTTCTGTGTTAAAAGTTAAAAACATTATAGCTCAAAATTTACCCTCCTCAATTTTTTATCTTTTTATTTTGCTAGAGGGATTCTGTTTTGGGCAATGTTGTGAATGTTTCAGCAACTATAGCTTAAGCTGTCCCTTTCCAGAATTAGGGTAGTTCTTAAGAAGTGGTATTACTTAATGCTAAATCTTTCAAGGACCACCTTTGAGAAAAGTCTAGAGTTAATTAGTAGGACATAAAAAAAAATCATAGTACTGGCCCCACAGCTACCAAATGTAGAAAACCTTCCCATTCCTAGTTCCTAGTGCAGTTGCCCAAAACAAAATTATATTCCCAGAACTCAGTGCTTAGTCTAAACCAAAGGGTTGGCAAAGACCACATGAGATACTCAACAACATTGGGAGAGAGAGGAGCCTTCTCAGTTCCAGCTGTGCCAGTTATCCAGAGTTTATGCCAGTTGTCCAGAGGACATGACCTGAAAACTGAAAATTAATTGGGAAATACCTGTTGGCAAGAATCTCTGCAACCATGTATTTTTCCAAACAGAGAGAGAAATTCCCCTATGTACGTAGTTCTTCTCAGAGAAGGGCATGTAAGATGCTGCAACTTTGTGCAAGGTCTGGAGATTTGCTCTGATGGCATCCTCAGTCTTGAGGTACCTTTCTTTGCTATCCAGTATATTCAAAACTTCCTACATTTCCATCCCCCCTTTGATCCTATGTGTATAGTGTTAAAAAATATCTGCAAAGGAAGCAAATCTTGACTCTCCTACAGATAAAAAATGTTGAAGATGTCATTTAACTCATTAAGTTGAAAAAACAGGCAAGTGATTCAAAGGAAAGTCAGGAAGCACAAAATGTTATAAAGGAATGTTGATATGAATGTGTGAGGGGTGCATAACTGGCTTCTGTGTGGAAGTGGAGAGGTGGGAGGGCAGAAGGAATGAGGCGTGTCTCTCCACCAGAAGGAATTCGCTTCCATGTGTACAGACAAGAATTCATTTGATTGCTTTCATAAAGTTTCAACTTGTAGAGTTGTTAGATAGCTCCCTTAGAATCAGAATCAGATAACCATGAAAGACTTGTACAAGTCTAGCTGTGACATAGTTTTCCATTGGAACACACATTTTCCCTCATGAGCACCCCATTGTTGAACCACCAAGTTATAGAACGTTCATAGTCAGTTGTGAACTGGCCTTTTCCGTCTTTGGTTGTGGAGATCGTTTCTCTCTTGTTGCCAGGTTACTAGCTTCTACCTGGGCCATATTACAATCACGCAGAGGGAGTGATTCTTGAATCTGCACACAAAACCTGTGAATCCAAGGTTAGTTTTCTCATTCCTTGCTCTTGGATACAGTATACTATTGAAGTTGTTCATTTAGTGCTCCCTACCAGGGTCTTTCTCTCTGAACTGAAACCCTCTGCAGCTCACATACACACACACACACACACACACACACACACACACACAATCTCTCAACTCTATTGCATTTTAAATATGTTGCTTTAAAAGTATTACCAAAGATTTTCTTTTCCCCATAATTGGATTACTGTTCTAGCTCCTTCAGCTATTAAGATCTCAGAGGCTCACTGGTATCTGCCAAGGAGCCCAGGAGGCCAGGGCATGTAAGCCTGAATAGTGCAAGGACAAGTGGCAGCCTGCCTGGTAAAGCTACCACTGGGGCACAGCTTTGCTGAGGCCAGTAACGCCTGCTTACCAGCCTCTCATGGCTATCTTCTGAAACCAATGTGGACCCCCTGAATTTACTGGGCCCACCTCCATAAAGATAGCCTCTTTTGTGGATAAAACCTACATGAGCAGTAGCAACCAACAAGTTCAAAATTCCGCATAGTTCCAGGGAGAGACCTTTTGGCCTTGGCTTCAATAGCTAAAACCTAACTGAATAGCTATTTAGACAGCATCCAATCGCCACAGCCAAAAATCCATGTGACCTGGTCCCACCTAGAGCTTTCATCTAAGGTGATGAATTGCTACCAAAATTAATTCCTCTCATCTGTTTCTACAGGTTTGCAGCTAACTCCCACAAATCCAACACCTTTTGGCATTTAACTCACCTCCTGTCTGCAGTGCCTCCATTCCACACAGGGCAAGGATAAGTGGAGTGGGGGATTTCTGCAGGTGAATCAGCTCCAGGAGGGCCTAGCCAGGAAGGGGTGGGTCTCAGCAGGGAGACACATCTCTGGTGAGGAGTGAGGGTGTGGGAAAATCAGGCCAAAAGTGTTAGCCTTACCACCATCCTTTCACATGGAAGAAAATAAGAAAGTGGGAAATAACGATTCCCCCAAACCATCAGTTTGAGATGCATCTATTTCATGTATCATTGAGACAGAAAAAAAAAAGGACTGTTCATGAAGGTCTGTCACACCATCAATTGTAAGATAAACCCCCATTTTAGAAGTTTAAAAATAAGAGAGAAAAAAATGAGTTTCAGAGTCAATGATGTGTAACAGTAACAGTAATACTAGCTAAAATTTGAGGTAGTTACTATGTACCAGGCACTGTGTAAGCCCTTACTTGTATTGTCCCACTTAATCCTCACAAAAGCCTTAAGAAGGCAGGTATTATTAACATTATCCCCACTTCACAGAAGGAAACAGGAATAAGATCAGTAACTTGCCCAAAGTCTCATATACAGTATTAGATAATGAAGCAAGTCATTCTGAGTCTGAAGACCGACTCTTGCATCATTGTAGTTTATTTGGAAAGTATAGAAATACAGAGAGAAGCAGGGAGGAAAATCACCTGTCATCCTATGAACTGAAAGACAGCATCAAAACTTTGATGTTGTTCCTTCCAGAAACACAAATAATCAATTTTCTATGAGACTTCTAATGATCAATATTTTGAATCAATAATTTCTAGAGGAACCAAATAAAACTGATTCATTATTACCCTGAAACTCCTGTCTTTCTTGAGCAGTCACACTCTGGGTCCTTTGAACTCTGAGGCTTTTGTTGGAGTTACAGCCAACCCTCTCCTTGCTTGGCCCTTAATGGGTTAATACAAACCTTCCCTGCTTTACTCTGTTCCCATATGGTGCTGAAGACTGTGCAGCGGTGGAGTGTTTCTTGTGTCAATGCCAAGCGCCTCTCTCAGACCTTCCACACTGTAACACGATCCCCCTGAATTCTTGCAGAAAATGATCCCAGACCCCTTGAGAAACCATATGGCAAGCAGTTAGATAGCACAAAAGTATGGCTTGGATTTCTGGGCAGCCAACAATCTCAGAGGACTAAGCTCTTTGGGGGCCTTGGAGCTCTTTAAGCTGCCTGTAACAGGGTGGAATGGAGGTGGGAGAATGGCTATCAGCCCACCCCAGATGGTGTCTGATACTCGAGAATGCAAGTGGGACTTAAAGCATGTGCAGAACAAAGTCCTTGCCTGTATATGTGACATCAGCCATTCACACACACAGCTGCAACCCAGACAATTGGAATGCAGATAACTACATCTTCACCAACAAATTGAAAGTGTTATCCTGTGACTCCCTCCCATCCCCTTTTAATCCACAGAAAGAAATGGTGTGATGTCTTATACTCTCAGGACAAAGACTCATAGGCAATCAGGAATGCTTTTGTATGGAAATAAACTTGTGGGTCATGCTGGCTGCATTCTTAGAGACTTTTCGAATGTTGGCTTTTCATTTTGAAGATCATATAAAAATCATCTTGCCTGTTATAAAAAAGATTATTTGCATTGATAATTCACATTCAAAAAAATTTGCTTGTAGTATAAGACTTGTTTCATAAATTAGTATTTCTCTCATTGAAGTAACTAGACATAGTACTGGGAGTTTATGAAATTTTTTCCCTTTAGATGATTAATATAGTTCTCAAATATGAGAATCATTGGTTTGGTACCTTTTTTAAAAATCGAGAACCACAATACCTAAATATAATTTGGGATTTGTCCCTCTTTATTTCAGTTTCTACACTACAAAACTCCTCCACTGTCTCCCTGGAATGAGATGTGGTCTGGTGAGATTAATATGTATACCTCTTTGAGTGGAAAGATGCAGACAAAATGAAGGGCTTTAAATATAGATCTTAAGTAGAAATGCAAATCACTACAGATAAGAAAAAAACTCCCCTTTTACCCAGAAGCCTGTGAGGGTGACAGTGAGACAAAGAAACCCAGGCTCAGAGCCAGTGGGTTGGCTCCTCTGCAAGTGCAGAACCTCCCTGGCTATCAACCCAGGAGGTCTGGGCAGGAGCAGCATGGGGCTTGTTTTGGTCATATAAGCCAGAGCAAAGCCTTTCTGGAAAGGTTTGTTGCAAGGAAGAAGCAGGTGAAAGAGAGCATAGTTTAGGTGAAGAATAATGGCTATCTGGAGACCAATGAGCAGCCTGCCTTAGCATCATTCAGTTTCAAATCATGCTCCATCATAAGCTGCATGGAAATAAAGATTATGTATTCTGGAAAACACTTGACATTATTGATTACAAGACATACGTAAGTCAGCGCATCTCAAATTTTAATGTGCATACATACCAATCACCTGGGGATCTTGCTGAAAAGCATAAGTCTCAGTGCATTTTCTGTTACCACAACTGGCTACTGTAGTCCAGCTCTGTCACTGAGCAAGTCCCATAACCCCTCTGAGCACCAATGTCCTCTTCTGTAAAATTCTTACAATATCGTCTACTTCGTGAGATTGTCTGGAGATGAAATAATACATATTAATTGTTTTTCACTTAGTAAGAACTGAGTATCCATTAACCATAATCATAATAAAATTCTTCCATTAATATTGTTGAATAATAGCCAAAAGCCTTCTTACACTAAAACCATATGTCTACCAGGCCGGTTCACAGAGAAACCACATCACAAATGTCATGAAGTGAAAGGATTGCACAAAGTTGCTCATTCTCTCTTAGAATGTTCAAATGTACCCTTCCTTAATCCAGCCTTTGTTTTTTTCTTTCATTCATCCAACAAATACTTCTGTGTGTCAACTATGTAGCAGGATAAAAATTGGATAATTTTTATCCAATTCCTCCTGGAATGTACAAATTTAGTGAGACAGTAAGGCTCCCTCCCCCCAAGAATTATCTCCTCATAGATTGTCAGTAACTCATGGTCAGGCATCAGGTCCTTTACCTCTATATTTCCAGTGCTTAACAACGTGTTTGAGCTAAGGAGATGTTTAATAAGTTTTTGTTGAATACAAGAAAGAATGATAAATGAGTGAATGAATGTTAGATTCCAAGATAAACACCAGATAAGAAATCAGAGGCCAAGAGAGCTTTGATTTGCCTGGATAAAATAGCAAGAAAAAAATATCTTGACTCCAAGAATACTTGCTTCAAAGACAATGATGTTTTGGTTGTGTCATATTCTGCATGCCTAAAACACCTTTGTTTTAATACTACCTCATCTGTTCCTCTTTCAGTGTTGACTAGACTTGGCTACCTGAATGGAATTCTGAGAGATTGTTTTTCTAGTTTTTTACTTGGTCTTCATGGAAACCATGACTGTTTACCCTTGAATAGACAAAAAACTTCACCAAGTTCCTAACACTATATTTACTCACCTGGTGAATCGGTTATTTGATCATAAATCACAAGATTTGGAATGTGAGGCTAATCATGGACCAGAAAAGAGTTCCCATTCATATCCTTTAGGACTCGCCCTCACTGCCACCCCATAGTGGAGACTGAATCCAGAGGCACTATACCACTAAGCCCTTTGTTGAAAAAATGTTTGAGACTGGGCTTCACTGAGCGGTCCAGGTTTTCCTCTATTTTGTGATCCTGCCTTAGCCTTCCAAGTAGCTGAGATTATAGATTTGCGCCATAGTTCCTGGCCTCTTAAGATTCTTTTGGAAAGCAAAAAAAAAAAATTTGGTACAATAATTCTCAAATTTTTTGGCTTAGGACAACTTTCTTGCTTAAAAAATTTTTCCATTTTTAAAAAGTTGGTGAATTATAATTATAAATAAATGTGGGATTCATTGGTCTCCCTCAAAAAATTATTGAACACTTCAAAGAGTTGTTTTAAATGCTGATTATTTCTATTGTTATCTGCTATATTAGAAATTAAAACTATGTATTTTAAAATATGTATTTGTTAATTTATTTTAAAATAACAAAAGATTCATTACACTTAACATCTTCTAAAGAAAAATATCTTTTCTAAAGCAAAAATGTAGATATTGAAAAATGAGGCACTGTTTCACATTTTTGAGACTCTCTTTAGTATCTCATATAATGAAAGAAAGTTGGATCCTCCTATCTGCTTCTGATTTGGTTTGTTGTGATCCACTTTGTGTGTGTCCTTTTGCCTCTGGAAAATTCCACTATCCACTCATGAATGAATATAAAAAAGTCAAATAACATCTTAATATTGATATAGAAGAAATTTTAATCTTGTGGATTCTATGAAAAGGACTTGGAGACCCCAAGGGTCCCTGGGTAGTTTTGAGAGTCACAGATTTATTTTTTTAAACAAACAAAAAAACAAAAAGAAATGAAATTTAGTTATGTTTGGGGGTTTTATTCTAAAAAATGTATGTCTTTTTATGCTCCTATAGCATGTTCCTCAACTTTAAATGTGCTTAAAAATCATTTAGGAGGCAAAGTTAAAATGCTGATTGGAGTTCTATATCAAAGTTGCTGATTCACCAAATTTGGGCAGGACCCTAGGAATGAGCACATTGAGCAAATCCTTCCTCCAGGACCTCCAACCCAAAGTAATATAATCCATGGTGGACTACTTGAGAAAAATTAATCTAGAGCAAAAACAAACAGCAAACAAACAACATTACTTATGTATATATATGAGTATTTTTAAAAAACTGAACTATTTCATTAAGATGAAATTTTAAAATTAGAAGTGTAAGTAAATAACTGACTTGAAACAGAGGTAGAAACCAAGAAAAGAGACCCATTTTCTGCCACACATGTTGACTCAGTCTGGTTTGTTGTTGTTGTCATTTTTTATTTATTTATTTTTATATTTTACCACTGAGCTACATTACCAAATCTTTTCATCTTGAGGCAGGGTCTCACTAAATTGCTCAGGCTGACCTCAGTCCTTCTGCGTCAGCCTCTCTCCCAAGTGCCACCATGCCCAACACATTCTATGGTTATTGGATCAAGAATTTATTCCTGGTGGCATGTGGAATTTTCCTGTCCTCTAGGTTTCACTGTAGCTGCAGTTCCTGGAAACTAGTCAAAACACAGTTCTTAAACCAATCAATAACATATTTACTTTATGCCATGAAAGTTAAAAAGTATTTTTATTAAGAAGCTAAAGACACTAAAACTTAGAAAAACACATTAGGGTAGCTGCCTTTTGTGTAAACACAGTGATGGTGATTAAAATCACTATGTCATTCATTTATCAAAAAGTCATAAAGCTTTGTGTGATAGAACTAGGTTTTTCCATTTTCGTTACTGGCATCACTGTCCACCGAGATGTTCAGGCTTATTGCAAAGATTTGGCTTACACAGTTGCATGGGCAGATTAGGCAACTCTGAAACTCACAGGCCAGGCCAGCAGAGTGGAAACTCCCAGGCAGGAGCTAAAGATGTAGTCCACAAGCAGAATTTCCTTTCTCAAGTAAACCTCAGTTTCACTCTTAACACCAACCAACTGATCAGGGGAGCCTCATGTAGGCTATTAAGGACAATGCCCTTGATTTAAGATCAACTGATTATAGATAGTAATCACATCCACAAAACACTTTCACAGTAGCACATGTGTTGGATTTTGATTGCATAACTGGGTACTATGGCATAGCCAAAAATAAACAATCCCCCAACATGGTAAACATTGGATAAATAAGTGAATAAATAAAAAATTGAGTGAAGGGCCCTTGCTTTCCAGGAGAAGATAGTCTAGCAGGGACCACAAATATTTAAATGAACCCTTACATGACCTCCAGGCAACTACAAAGTCTCAAGTGAGGCATTCAGTGCTATAGGCATCCCAAAAGGGACCAAAAAATTTACACATATGAAAACAGCAATGCTTGTTCTTATTTGATGAACTAAAGAATTAGCAAAGATTTCCACTAGTATCAAGAGAAGCTGGAATTCTTTTTCCCTAAAATCAGAGACTAACAACTTCTCTGAAAACATTTTCCAGGATAACTTCAGCTTATGGCGCTTTCTAGTTTTATTTATACTGGACCAGCGAAAGAGGTCACAGGTGTGGAAAATCCATCTCCCTTAGTCTGTGGTATTAGAGTTGAGGTCTAAGTCTATGAATATACAAATCATATAGTCAGGTACCGGTGTTGATAAAAAGTTTTAGAACTTTTCTTGTAGGCAATTGTTAGTGAGTCTCAATTATATTGAATACTTTTGACATGGTCTCTGCCACTAACTATTAAAATAAAAGACAAAATAAATGATTCTTCTTATGGACCTATGAAGTCTGATGTGAAAGCTATGAAAGGAATAAAATTGTAGGATCAATCATGCATCTCTGTGTAGTATAATGAACTGTGAATGATTTCTTCTTAAACACAAGATGAATATATGGCTTCATTCATATCGTGAAATGTTAAAGAAATCCCTAATTATGAAAAATAACACATACAAAGGGCTCTTTCCATTCACTCATCCCCACGTTCCCACTTTCTTCCCCAGAGCTGGGTATCCTTTTGGTTCTATTATTATGTTGTTGAATACAAATATCTTTGTGTATTTTTTAGAACATCAGAATTCATTATTTTCACTCTGAATTTCACTCAGAATTCATTATTAATTCACTCTGAAGATATAGAGGGAAAAATCAACTTGACTCTCAGTTTCTCCTATTATACTGACAACAGAGATCACTTCTGACACCAGGTACCTGGGAGGCTTTCCTCACCCACCAAGCAAGCAACTTTGCAGCAGCAGACACACCTCGTGTCGGCTAATCGAACCAGGTTCTGACACTACCTGGAGGTAGCATCAGTTCAGGTGTCAAGCACAAGCCCTGGGTTGGTTTTTCCTGGGCTTCTGACAGCAACAGACGAAGGTTCCTACAATGCCCTCCTTGGACTCAATTGATTTGCTCAAGCTGCTCACAGAACTCAAGAAAACATTTATTTATATAGGTATATATAAAGAATGTTACAAAGGCTACAGAAGAAGAGATGCAGAGGGTGGCAGTGAGGGAAGAGGCTCAGACTCCCATGTCCTCTCCAGGAGTTGTGCCCTCCAGAAACCTGCATTCAGACAGCTATTTCCAAACTCTGTTCTTTTGGATTTTTATGGAAACTTCACCACGTAGGCATAGTTGCTAATAGACTGGGTGGGGAAACCAGCCAGGCCTGTCTGTTCAGCACTATCTCTGACCTCTCTGTGCAGCATTCCTCTCTCCCAGGGCCTGAGGCAGGGCCCCTGTGGAATGAAGAGGGTCTTCTGACTTACTCTCAGATAGGGGAAGTCAGAGAATTTCTTTACGGCCAGCTAAAGGTTAGAAATATTAGAGTTTGGAAGGCAGTTATAAACCAGAAACTACATATATCACTTATCAATGTCTTGGGAATTTTGCAAATCTATACATACAGATTCACCTCATTTATTTTAGTGACTGCATCATGTTCCACAATATACATGTGCTATAACTTATTTATCCACTCTCCTGCTTATAAATGTTTGTTGTTTGGCTATTTTTCTCTATCACTAACACTACTGAATTGAAAGAATGGTTTGGCTGAGAGTAGTACAAACTGATTCAAAGTGCTACAACAATAAAGAATTTTATCTCACATAACTGGAATTCTGGGAGACAAAGTAGGCTTTAGAACTGGTTGATTCATCAGTTCAGCGGTACCAACATGAACCCGGGTACTTTCTGTCTCTCTGCCTGGCTCTTCCCAGCACCCATTTCACCTCAGGACATAAAATAATGTACAGCAGTGCCCAGAGCTATAAGTTCTTGTATTAGTACATTTTCCATTACTATAATGAAATGCTCAAGGATTGGTCCTTCTGTAAAGAAAAGATAAGAGGACCACCCACTAGGCTCTACCTCTTCAAGGTTCTCCCTCCTCAATACCACCACACTGAAGACCAAGCCTACACATGTCAACCCTTGGGGGATACACTCAAACCATTCTAAACCATAGCAGCTCTCTAATTGCAGAGTCAAATGGAGAAAGACATTTGATTCTCATAGTTCTCTTTTAAGATTAAGAAAGGACTTTCTCAGAAACTTTCCCTAAAAATTGCTCATATCTCATTTTCCTCTTTCTTCTGTATCCCTATCCCTATTCCTGTCCCTCTTTCCCTCTCTCTCCTCAACCTTCTCTCCCTTCTTTCTCTAAAGCAGACCACAAACTTCTGGGTTGTACTAGATTATGAGAAAATCTTCATTGAGATCTTCAGTTTTGTCCATTATATTGGCTTATTTACTGAGTTTTAAAGTTTCTATGATCAACAAAATCAAAAGACAAAAAATAAAATTTCCTGGATCATTTTTTCTAATTGTCCATGTTGTTATATATGAATATATATGTAAATGTTCCTCCTCTATCCACTGAAGATTTTAATTATAACTTTTTGAGTCTTTCCTCTTTTTTTCCTTTTTCTTCATTGAGCTCAGTGGCTCTTTCACAGTGTTCCTCCAATGACGGGTGATTCCAATCGTGGTTTACTTTGTGTCTGGGGCTTTGTGTATACATGTCTGTGGGTTGGGCTGTGTGATTGCAGCTTGCCTCCAGGGGTTGTAGGATGGTTCAGGACTTGTGGCCCGAGGAGGTGTTCCAAGAGTTCTTGTCAGAGTAAGAGGCCATATGGAGCACTGTTCTGCCATTTCATCCCCAGGGGACACCATGAATGTCAAGTGACCTGCTGCTCACAGCTTTGTGTGAGTTAGAGGCAGGGGAGGGTTACCTTGACCAGATGTTCTGCATCTCCAATAAAATAGCTGTGATCTCCAAAAATTCAAAGAACCCAATCAATAAATGGGCTAAGAAACTGTGGAGACACTTTACAGAAGAAGATATACAGGCGATTAACAAATATATGAAAAAGAGTTCATCATCTCTAGTAATTAGAGAAATGCAAACTAAAACCACCCTAAGATTTCATCTTACTCCAATCAGAATGGCTATTATCAAGAACACAAGCAATAATAAGTGTTGGTGTGGATTGGGGAAAAAGGCACATTCATACATTGCTGGTGGAGTTACAAATTGGTGCAGCCACTCTGGAAAGAATATGGAGATTCCTCAGAAAACTTAGAATGAACCCACCTTTTGACTCAGTTATCCCACTCCTCAGTTTTTACCTGAAGGACTTAAAATCGGTATACTACAATAATACAATCACATCAATGTCTATAGCTGCTCAATTCACAATAGCTAGATTGTGGAACCAACCTAGATGCCATTCAATAGATGAATGGATAAAGAAACTGTGGTATATATACACAATGGAATATTATTCAGCCATAAAGAAGAACAAAATTATGGCATTTGCAAGTAAATGGATGGAATTGGAGAATATCATGCTAAGTGAAATAAGACAATCCCAAAAAACCAAAGGCCGAATGTTATCTGATAAGATAATCCTGGTTTTTGGCATCTGAACATAAATAGGGTGGGGGTGGGGGGGTTAGAGAAAAATAGAGGCACTTTGGATTGTGTAGAGGGAAATGAGACGGGGAGGTGGTGGGGTATGAAAGACAGTGGAATGAGACAGATATACTTACTCTGGGTACATGTATGATTACATGAATGGTGTGAATCTATATTGTGCACAACCACAGAAATGAAAAGTTGTACCCCATTTGTGTGCAGTGAATCAAAATGCAGTCCGTAGAAATTAAATAAATAAATAAATAAATAAATAAATAAATAAATAAAATAGCTGTGATCTCCCTCTGCTCCATTGCATCTGTTGAATGAAGTTCCTGGCACCACAGTTACTTTCCACAGCAGGAACTATAGATTTCATAAAGTTATTTATAATAGATTTCCTTTAAATAACAACATTATATTAGAGAATTTACATACAGCCTATATGAAGCACATCCATATCAGTATTAGCATTATATTTGATCTTTATTAAAAGACCTATGAGAGATTTCTCTTTCGTTTTTCCTTTCTTCCTTTCTTTCTTTGGTAATGGTGATTGAACCCGAGGAGGGACACTTAGTTTTTAAGCCACATCCCCAGCCTTTTTAATTTTTTTATTTTGAGATGGGGTCTCAATAATTTGCTTAGGGCCTCACCTATGAGATATTTCCTGAAGCCCCTTTTAAAAAAATAAACAAACAACCAGATGTGGTGGCAGGTGCCTATAATCCCAGCTACTGGTGAGGCTGAGGCAGGATTGTGCCCAGGAGTTTGGGCAACTAGCAAGATTCTGTCTTGTTTTAAAAAAAAAAAAAAAAACCACACAAATAACAAACACCCAGTAAATAGGAATCTACTCAGGGAGATTCTATTATAGCATTAAAAGGACTTCCTGTGATAGTAGAATGAATCAGACATTATTACTCTACATGCATGTATAATTACATGACCTGTGTAACTCTATATTATGTACAACCAGGCGAATGAGAAGTTATATCCATTTATGTATGATGTGTCAAAATGCATTCTGCTGTCATGTATAACGAATGAGAATAAATTTTAAAAACTATTAAAAATATTTTCTGTGACTAGGAATTATTTTCAAGCTAAATAATTCAGTGAAAAAATGGGAAGAAAGCAAAGAAGTCACTGAGAATCCAATTGATGGTGTGATAATTTGGGCTAAAATCAAGACTGAAGTCATCACCTTGAAAAAGTTTGCTGAGTTGCACAAAGAATTAGAAAAATAAATAATACGTCTATACCTAGGTACATCCTGGAAAGTTTCCCAAATTGCATGGATAAAGAGAAAATATTGCATCCTTCCAGACAAAAGACAAAGTACCAGAATGGTCTCAGACTACTCAGATGCAGCAATGGAAGCTAGAAGACAGTGGAATAATTTCTATAGGATGTTGAAAGAAAGGAACGCAATCTAAGAAGGATGTTTCCAACCAAGATGCCATTCACCTTCCAGAGTGAAGGGTGAGTATGTGCTGGTTTAAATAATATATCCCACATGCAAATCAGCTGAAGGAGAAACTAAAAAAGGAGACTTCTAACTGAGGGAAACTCGAGTAGGTGCAGGAGTGACAAGCAATGAACCTTGCAAGACTTATTGTTAAATCTAAATAAATAATGATAGAGAGATTAGAAATTTATAAAGAATCTTAAAATTAAAGACATATAGCAAGAGAGAAAAAAATCTAATAGTTTGAAATAAAAGTACCCAAGGATCTCAGCAAGTAAGAATTGGGAAAGGATTGGAGATAAGGGAAGTATTAGCACCCTACAGCTCTCACTGAGACTGAGGAAGCAAAAACATTCTGGGGATTAGTAGAAGGACAATAAAGCCCCCTTGGCATCTTGTTTTTCTGTATTATTAAAAAAAATGGTTATTAGAAAGATGAGAAATTAGAAAATAGCCTTTAGTGGAATGGAAAAGCAAATAAGAACTCCTAAAACAAAGGCCAATAGACAGGGGAATTTAGAAAGAGCCTCTGTAGTTTTATGTTCAAGGCCTCAATTTCCTGGCTTTTGGCATCTGAACAGCTCAGCCTGAAATCAAGACACTTATCTGGTCTCCTGGTCAAGTTTTTGAGAAAATCCTTTTGGCAAGGCATAGCAGCAGGAGGCAAGGAGTGCAGACTTTGAAATCAGACAGAACTTGGTGCCAATCCAATAACTGCTACCTTGCAACTTATTCTGAACTGTTGATCTCAAGGTTATTGTGAAGGACAGGTAAAGTAATATGTGAACGTGTAGGGCAGTGCCTAGCACCAGTAGCTGTGTTACAGTGGTGGTTCTTACTTCTTTAAAAAAATTTTTTTGTAGTTGTAGATGGCAGTATGCCTTTATTTTATTTGTTTATTTTTCTGTGGTGCTAAGGATTGAACCCAGTGCCTCACAAGTACTAGTACTGTGCTACTCAGCTATAGCCCCAGCCTGGTTTTTACTTTTATTGCTGTTATTATTTATTATTTCTTACTCTAGCCTCCCCAGGTGCTCTCAACCCCAGAGGACAAGGTGGGGCTCAGCTGAGTAGCCAGGGTCTGGTTTCAGCACCTGCCCCCTGTTTGCCAAGTGTCTGCCCCCATCTCATACTAGAACCCAGCAGCTTCCTGGAATCCCATCTCCTGCCTAGACTATTTGCACTTCTATTTATCTGAATCTTTGAAATATCTTTAAGTGATTCATTCATCAGTGTCTTCACATTTTATGGAGTAAGGACAGGGTATACGGAGTAAAAAGAAATCATTTTATGGTTCTGAAATAATAGGTAAAATTTGTTCTATAGAAGTTTTATGATTCAATCATTTTGGATTCTGAAGCTAAAAAAACTGAGGTTGGAAGTTAGAAAAGAGGTTTAAGTTTTGAAGTTAGAAATTAACTTTCCCAAACTAAAAGTGATTCCTGAAAAGTAAAAACAATTTATTATTTTTTTCAGGTGGGATAGTTCCTGTTTCTGGTGTGGGCAAGGACAGATGCATCAGACTTTTTTTTTTTAATTTATTTTGATTCATTGTATACAAATGAAGCACAACTGTTGTTTCCCTGGTTGTACACAAAGTAGAGTCACACCATTTGCGTAATCATACATGTACATAAGGTAGTGATGTTTGTCTCATTCTGTTATTTTTCCCTCCCCCGACCCAGTCCCCACCCCTCTTTTTCCTCTATGCAATCCATCCTTCCTCCTGCATCAGACTTTGAAATAGTTATTAGCTCAGATTCATTGTGTGGATCTTAAAATAGGGCAGATGGGGGAAAATGATGTTCTTATAAACAGGGGCTGAATTAATATATGCAGGCACATTTCTATCTTGGAAAGTATAAAACATAACAAAATAAGTAGATGAGATTTTCATGAAGCAGTGAAACTACCTTTAAACTGGACAATGGCACACACTTATAAATCCCAATAGCTCTACTGAGTGAGACAGGAGAATCACAAGTTCAAGGCCAGTCTGGACAACTTAGCAAGACACTGTCTCAACATAAAAATAAAAAGGGTAGGGTAGAAGCTCAGTGATAGAGCATTTACCTAGCATAAGTGAAGCCCTGGGTTCAATCTCTGGTCCTGCGGGAGGGAGGCAGTTCTAATGATTCCCATGGAAATTTTTTTCTGAAAAAAATAAAATAAAAAGGTCAATTCTTCTTACCATCTACCTGAAAGACTTCGTTTTATTTGCTTTGTAACAATCTCTTTACCCAGGTAAATTAAGAGACTCTGCAGTTTGTTATTTGGATAATTCACATATCCTGTGAAGGACCTTTGATACTCCATTGAAGTAACTGCATTGAACTGCATTCATGTTCCTCATCACTTCTCATTCAGTTTCCCTTCAGGCCAAATTCAAATGATAACAGGGCAGTTGAGTTTGATAAGAGAATTAATATAAACCAAGACATTTCAAAAATTCTATTTCCCTATGACATTACCAAAAATATAAGTTAATTTTGTCTTCCCAAGATACGTTTCTTCCTGACTTGTCTGTATTAAATGCATAAGATCTCTTTTCTTTGAAGCCTGGCAGAGATTTGAGTCAATTTGGTCACTTGCTCCTTACAACCAAGCCAGGACCAGTTCTGTGGATCCTGCCTCAGCAGTAGCTCTGCTATCTCTTGCCACTGGTTCATTCCCACTACCAATTCCTGACCCAGATCTGTCAAAGCTCCTGCAGGTTTCTAGAATGACCTTCCTGTGTGTGGTTTTCTTCATCCTCCAATAAGCTCACACCAAGAGCCCAGGTGGGTTTCTTGGCATAATTTAGCCACCCATCTTTTTAAGGTGTGATTTATTCTTTTTTTCTGTTTTCTCTGTAGATTGGGCTCTCCAGGATGCATGTAATGTCCATGGGTGGCTACCGAATGCTTTGCTTACTTGTTGGGTCAGTTCTGCAATGAACGATGGCCCACTGTCACTTTGCATTGAGAAGAGGAGCCCATATCTTGGTATCAGCTCCTTCAAGAGGATTCTAGTTATTTCTAAAGCCTTTTTTTATTCTGGTAGAATAAACCTCAACTCACCCAGTGAAGGTATCAACCAGTACAAGGAAATATCTGAAGTTTCCTGTGGCATAGGCCATTTGGGTAAAATCTACTTGTCAGTTATCAAAAGGCTGCATTTACATAATATATCCCTTTTACAGTAGACTGTAGATTGTTTTGGAAATGCAAGACACAGTTCTGAATCACTTGTTGAATTGTCTGTTGAAGGTGTGGCCCTCGCAAATGGGGCTTGCTAAAGTATCCCAAGATATCCTTCCCACAAAGAGCACTTTCATGTAGGTGTTTTATCAAGACCAAACCAGTGCCTAAGACAGGAGGATGAGCCCAGGGGAATTCCTTCTCCACTTGGCAGTGCTGTCCCAGGGACTTAAATCCTATTTTCTGGCCTGTTTCTCATCCTTCTCAGTATGTCAAAGTTTGTATTGGCAGGGGGTTCTGTTTCAAACTAAGGGATTAGGGCCCTGAAAAACTTTGTTCTTTGCAGACCTTTTGGTTGCTCTACCCACAGACTGATTCCTCCTGGCCACATAAGTACCAATCTTCTGATGACTGATACTGTGCATGACTGCCACCTGCTTTGATTTGACCAGTATTTTAGGGGCATGTTATTGTCCTTGTTCTTGGCTATGAAGAGCCCTCTTTCTTTCCAGGTAGCTCCATGTGCATGTACTGTCAAGAAAGGGTATTTTGAGTTGGTATAAATGCTTCCCTTCCTTTGGATGGTCAGAGCCTTAGTAAAGAAATTAGCTTGGTTTTCTGGGCTGATGTTTTTAGAAGCAAGGCCTCAACTTTGAGTACCTGTTGTTCTATGGCCACAGAGTATACAGCTGTCTGCTGGCTATTGTCCATGAAGTTGCCCCCATTAGTGAAGAGGCCCAGTCTGGCTCAGTGATAGGCTGATCAAGCAAATTCAACCTGCTAGAGTGAACAAGTCTCCAAGATGTCTGACCATTCGTGTTGTACTGGTCAATTAATATGGAAGAACAGGGTTGCTGGTTTTAAGGTCGAAACCATTTTTTGTTTGTTTGTTTTTGTTTTGTTTTGTTTTGTTTTGGCTGCTATTGTTGTTTCATGCTTGACATCTGGATTGTCTGATAGGATAGCCTGCGATCTCCCCTTCCGTCCAGCAGTTAGTCAGTAGTTATCCTTTTGCTGTGTGGTCAAGCCATTTCAATAAATAGGTCACTGGTCACAGTGTGTCTACCAATGTCTGTAAGAGAATTTTAAGGGCTGTAGCTTGTTCCTTATGAACCTATAATCTGAATTCCTTTTGTAAGTCAGGCAGGCCTATGGCAGGGGCTGCCATGAGGCTTTGTTTCAACTTCTCTAAGGCAGCTTGGCCTTCCAGGGTCCAAGTCAAAGGTGCTATTTCTATTCCCCTTTTGCCTTCATATAGGGGTTTAGCTATTAATTCAAAAGTAGGGATCCAAGTATAGCAGAATCTTGACATTCCCAGTTACCCACATAACTGATTCCCAATTACCCATAAAACTGGGATTTTGCTCCAGCCCAGGGCTGGTGTCCCTGACCCACAGTGGGACGATCTGCAGTTGTCTGGGGCTAGGCTGAGAAACAGTGCCTGGCCTGCCAGCATTGGGTTGAAAGGATTTAAATTTTTTTTAACCTTTTCTTCTGGTGTCCTGATATCCTTGCATACCAGAGGCAGTACCTTTTTTACATTATCAGCTTAAGTTTCTGGCAATCCAGCCTCATCATGCAACTACATAAATGCCTGCACATATGGAATTTCTTTCATTTTCCTGACCTCTGCCAGACCAACTCCAACTGCAAGATTGTATAATGATTCAGAATACCATTGAATGGTCAGATTGTGTTACAGTAAAACATCATCTTTTTCTTAGTCATAGGCTTATACCTATGTGTGGCCTTTTAGCCAATGAAGAACTTTGTTACTTGTCTGCTGCTGCCAAGGAGAAGGTTCTTCAGCCTTTCTGATTAGCAGCTAACCATGAACATGGCCATCACTGCCAACTTGGGAGGATGTCTCCCTTATTTGCTAACCCTGATTGCCTAGTCCAAGGGTCTCCCTGCTGGGGTGATAGCACATTGTCCTTGAACAAAGAGAAAGAACTCAGAGGGACCATCTTATCTTGTCCTGAGATGATGTGATGCTTCTCAGAGTGGAATTGTGCCTTTTAAATGCCCTGTATGTCCCCCAGACAAAGACTATTGTCTCTGTCCACCACAGCTTTGAAGTTGATAGTTTATCAGGAGGGTGGAATGGAGGAGAAACAGTTACTTTGGTGGAGTCTGAGAAAAAGTGGAGGGGAGCATTGTCCTCTGATAATTAGGCTTAGTGGTTCTTTATTTGCTATATATGTTATAAATTCCTAATCTATCTAGCTTTGTATATTTATATTTAACAATACGTCTGACAAAGTTCATTGCATGTCACTCTCTGTTCTTGAACTTCCCTTAGCTTGAAGTCTCCTTTCCTCAAGTCTCCTTCCCTCAGCTGAGATACATGTGGGATGTCATTTACATCAGCACATATTCATCCTTTAGTCTGGGAGGAGGTGGCAGGAATCAGTTTGGAAACTTCACTTAAAGGCAGAACTTGGATACACAGTATAAGAACTGCTCACTGGAGATGTTTCTTGTGTAAAAAGCACTTGTTCATCAACCTGCAACTGTAACTTGAAATCATTAGATTTCTAATAAAATCCTCATGGTAAAGGCTCCCAACCCCACTAGCAGGGTGTGGGACCCTGGTCCTTGCAGAGAAACTCTCATACATTTTGAGAATTTGTTGCATGTGTGTAACCAGTAGTCCCCTTTGTTCCTCCTTGCTGCCAGCCTAATACTGCTAGCAATGATTCTTGAACATGACTGATCCTGGGGCCCATCCATGCATCTCCAATTTTGGCCTTAGGGAGAGGATACCACATTTCCTATTGTGAGCCCAATACACCCCTTTGAGGGGCTGTCCCTCACAGCCCCTCAAAGACTAAGTCAAAATGAACAGTATATCACTGAGTGTTCAGGCATAGTGAAGTGGACTTTATATAGTACAGAAACTCAGTACATTTAGATATGGCTTCTCTGAGTCCCCAGGCTCATAGTCTTTAAAAGGGCCATTTCCTGCCTTTATAAGGCAGAGAACAGCCCTGACCCCTCCACAAAAATTCTCAGACTCTCTCACATTTTACCCTGCTGGAAAAGAGGAAAACATTTTCTTCTGCTTCAAGTCTATGACCACACTTCCTCTTTCACTCAGCCAGAACCTGACTAGTTACAGAAAGACTGGGAGGAAATGGTCACACCTTTTAGGGAAATCTGCCAGTCCCATTCCTCCACTCACCCTGTGGTCTGATCCTTTGGTTCCAACAGGATATAAATAAAACAGTCCAACATCAATACTTTCCCAAGTTTTGGCTTATTCCTTCTAGAATAACACCAAGAGAGGAATGTGCCACATCAGCCCAGTCCCTTTCCACAGTCTTCTGCAGAGTGAGGTGACCATGGGACCATCTTCTCTCTCCTGTAGGACTCTGCAGTTGGTCTCCTCTGGCCCCAGCTAGGACACATAGGATTCACAAGGAGAAAAGAACCATTTATTCCAAAGTAATAACAAAGTCCACAGAAACATGAGTCCAATACACATGACCATCCAGAACATTTAGTTGATTTATTTCAACATTCTGTACAGAGGTAGACAATGACGTCAGTTTTCCTAAAAGCAAAAGGGTAGAGGGCTTCCTGATTCTTTGATTCATGTTTATGCTATTAAAAATCTGTCTGAAAATGTTTTTCCAGAACAAAAAAATTAGTTTTTCCCAAAAGTAAATTTAAAAGGTACCTGCAAATTTTAATACATATTTTTCACCAACTTCTTTTTTTTTTTTTTCCTGGTACCAAGGATTGAACCCAGGGGTACTTATCCACTGAGTCACATTCCCAGCCCTTTATCTGTTTTTGTTTTGTTTTCTTTTTCCCTTTCTTCTTCTCCTTCCTCCTCTTCCTTCTCTTCCCCGTTTTTCTCCCCCTCTTTTTCTTCTTCCTTCTTTCTCTTCCTCCTCCTCCTCCTTCCTTCTTTCTCTTCTTCCTCTTCTTCCTCCTATTTTTTTCTTTTGAGACAGGATCTCTTTAAGTTACTTAGGATTACACTATTGTTGAGGTTGACTTTGAACTTGAGATCCTCCTGCCTCAGCCTCCCAAATTGCTGGGTTTACAGGTGTACACCAACAACACCTGGTTCATCATTTTATTGTTATCAAAATTTCTAAAAATATCAGGTCATTCTATAATACATATCCATATCTCCTACCTGACAAAGATTTGAAGGTATCTATGTTGCACACATTGCTAGAAAATGTTTAACTATTGTATTTGTTGATGATGATGTACATTGTGAATTTCTTTAAGTGCCTGTTGCTTACCAGGAACCAAGAATGACTATTTTTTATAATCTGCTGTAAAACAAGATTGCATACTTTCAGAAGAAAGCAAGATGAAGTGCATTTCTCTCAGCTCCAAGTTCTGTGTGTGCTCACCTGATCACTGGATAACTTTGTCCTCTATTCTTGCATTACCTGTTTGCACTCTTTTGATCATAGTTTTGCCTTATTTCTTTTTTAAGTTAGAAATGCAAGTGTTTTCAGTAGATTCTTGTCCTGGGATCAGATGCAGTGCCAGCCTATGAATCTGAACCCAGTTCACAGGACCAAGGATTTTATCCAACATTGGAAACTATATTTTTTTCTGTGGCCCAAATTAATTTCAACTCTTGGCCAATATCCTATCAACCTGGTCGGAATTTTAATTTTAGATTTTTATTGGAGGAGGGAGTTCGGTCCCCCTCTTCAGATTACACAAGAATTCAAGAAACATATTCAATGAAAGTAAAAAAGCATATGCTGAGAAAGTGAAGAAAATAACTTTAAGCTTTAGTTCATATTGGTAGTCACTGATATGCTTGTGGCTTAAATCTGTATAGTCCTTCAACAATCTACTTCGAGCTGAAGCTAGAGAGATAGACTCAGAGGCAAATTCTTTCCAAAATGCTTCCAAGGAATAGGGCATAGGTCCCTACCACAAAAACCACGTAGCTCCCTTTGACTACCATCTTCAAAGTTTTCTAGAAGCTTGCCTCCCCACCCTATCCAACCTCTGAACACTACAATCTCTTTAATCACTTTAGGCTTTTGACAAACAGTTTAAAAAAAAAAAAAAAAAGCCGGAGAAGAGGCTGTCCTGAAGTAGCTTCCTTTTGTCCCTGAGGCAAAAGAACACAAAGAAATAGTCTTCACACTTGGACTGAGGGAAGGAAAATACAATCATTAAAAAAAAAATTAAAAAAAAAAAAAAACCTTCAAAAGCTGGTAATCTTTCTGATTTCTCTGAAGCATCAAAAATAAGAAACAAATTAATATCTTTTACAAAAAGTTGTCCTGCAACAACTCCATACAATAAGAATTGACTGGGGCCCACTCAATGTAGCTCTGTCTGAGGGCCTGTCTGGGCTTCAGCAACCTGTTGTCTGGTAGCAGAGGAAATACAACTAATCCCTGTTTCAGAGCATAACATGAAAAATGCTACAAAAAAAAGTGAAAATAAAATTATATACAAGTCAAAACAAAGAAACAAAAACAAACAGTTCCATGGAAATACAAGAAGTGAAGAGAGACCATCCCACTGGGATGGATCTGAAGAACCAGTATTTGAGCTGGACCTTGGAGGGAGTTCTTGTTTTGGTAGAAGGCAGTGAAGTGAGGCAGAGTACATTTTAGGCAGATGGAGGCAGGAGAACAAACCCAGTGAGGTAGGAAAGTGTTATCTGGCTGAAGCACAGGGTAATCTAAGAACTGAAGAGAAAATCCAGTTTAACTGTGGGGAGGAGGGAAGGAAGAGAGGGGGAGGGAGGACTGGAGAGATGTGAGGTGTGGTCTGCAGGAGCTGAATAAGGTCCTAAAAGACATAATGCATCATACAAACTCAGTAGGAGAGGACTTTGAGTAGCTCACAATGGCAATGCAAAATGCATTTTGTAAACAAACAAAAAATGGCCTTGGGATAGGGGTGCAGATAGGAGAGCAGCCTCTAATAAGTCCTAAAAGGGAAATTTCTGACCCCAAGCACTTAGAGATTTTGTCTGTTTTTCTCTGATGAGAGGATATTTGAGCCGTGGTGGCATACCTGTAAGCTCGGTGTCTAGGGAGGCTGTGGCACTAGGATAGTAAGTTCAAAGCCACCCTTAGCAACTTAGAAAGGCCCTAAGCAAGTTAGTGAGACCCTGAGTCTAAATTGAGAGAGAGAGAGAGAGAATGGATATTTGACACATTCTGTTTTCAGTCTAGAGCCGTAGCTAGGTTCTATGACATTGGAAAAGTTCCAACTCTCTCCTGCTACAAAGCTTTAATTCTGGTAGGAGAATTTTGAGATTGGCGGCATAGATGAAGGATGTTTACATACTGAAGCTTTCTTTGCAACACACCCATGAAGCTCTCTGTGAAATCCTCTGTCTTGGAGCAATAGGGATGTTTTTACAAATTTTATGAATAAAAGAAGAGAAATGAAACAAGTAGCTTTGCATTTTTAAAATTTGTGTTATCAGTGGCAACAAGGTCATGGTGATTTAGTTGCTATATTCTTTTATTTCATTCTTTTTTATTAATTCATTCAATAAATAGAGCTCCTACATAGTGGAAATCTACTGATTTTTGTCTGTTTTGCCTTTAGTCTACACTTTCCACTTCTGATTTTCCTTGTTCCATTTGGTTTGGTGGGACAGGTTCCAGCCTTGACTCTAGAGGCACACATGTCATGTAGCCCAGGCCAGAGATCAAGCCCTGCCAGTCAGGGCAAGTATATCAGGGAGGGCCCTGTGATGCAACCAGAGCCCACTTTGAGTCCTCAACTCTCATGGAAAGAGGGTGACGAAAACCCCCTTATCTTGCCAAAATTGAAACTGATATTTCAGGTGGTTAAGCCTGTAGGTATTGGGGCTATCTTAGCCTCAAAGACAGATTTTAGAGTCAAGAACTGTGGCGAGGAAGAGCGAGTCCAAATAAACTGTTTGAGGCCCTTTGTCTACCCTGGTCTGATTACCCTCTGGACTTTGCAGTGACACAGCTTGTTTTGTTCTGGTCAGTTTAGGTCACATTGTGTCACTTGGAACTGAACAAGTTCAAATTGAAACAACCTAGAATACTGGCTTGGGATCCTGGGGTATAGCTGGGCACAGCATCCCAGGTTTATTGCTTGTACCCAGTCAAGTAAGTAGGATTAAAGACCTGCCCAATACCAGCCTGTGCTATGGCATAAGAGTTAATCGAATCCACTCAGAAAAAATAAAATTACTCTGTTCCATCCTGCCTTAGTACTTCATGAATGTTTTTTTAAACTATGAAGTCAGAAAGCAATTGACAGATTTCAGACAGGAAGGCATGGAGTCACTATTGTGTTGGCCACATTGTTGACTTTCTGTCCCTGTTTAATGGTTTTTCTCTTTTGCCAAAGTTCCAATGTGTCCTGGGCAGACTGAATCTATTTTTTTTCTTTTTTGGACTTTTCTATTGCCTAGCTGTGTGCCCTTAAGCCAAATGTTTCATCTATGTGTTCCTAAACATTCTCATCTGTGAAATGGGGTGGGGGAAATGATATCTACTATCTTACCTTAAAAGATCTATTTCTCTAATGTGAGAATAACGCTCATGCACATAAGTGCCCACATATACACAACATTTAAAAATTCTAAAGTTGAATAAAAAAGGATACAAAATGCAGATTCAAATAGTACATGCGAATCTTTACTTTGAATTGATTTATAACCCCAGCACAGTGATCTGCTGGTCGATGTTTAATAACAGTTTCTCTGGAGGAAGAAAAATACCCCAATTTAGAGCACTGACTAATTTCCATGGTATCGATACTTGCAATGTGACCTATTTTAACCTACAAATTTGCTTGTCAAATTCCTGAATGTCAGCCCCCATGGGACTGTATGAGTCTCTGCCAGCACTACATTGCTTAGATACATTGGTTAACCTCCCTGCCTCAGTTTCCTCATTTATCAGGACACCTATTTGACAAAACCCTTACTCCAGTACCTTTCATCTTCCTGATTCCATGAGTATAATGATATAATGATAAAATGACTTTAAACTTATCAGTCAGATGAATCAAGTACAAACTCATCATATAATCATACAACTATCCCTGAAAAATTGTTATGCCACTTTTTCATGGTATATAACATGCCTGTCAGGGATCTTGGCATCAAAGACCAATAAATCTTTGATTGTATTAGATTATGTTCTTTTGGTAATATTTTTCCCCTCATCAGTTCTAGTTCTGTACTCTTTCTTCCCCTCACTGGGAACTGTTGTGGTTGTATTTTCCCTATGTGAATATTCAGCTGCAGATGTTTTAAGCAGATGACCAATGCCTTGAGCTTGTGTAAGAAGACCCCTCAGACTTCTAAGGGAAAGCCACTCTCTCCTCCTTCCTTGAAATCTCTTTAGGAATTACTCACTGGGGGTTTAGCTCAGTGGTAGATCATCAGCCTGGCAAATGCAAGGCCCTGGGTTTGATCCCCAACACCACAAAAAATATAGAATAAATAAACCAAATGCCTCTCACTGACATGAAGCGTCATGTGTTAGCCCATAAATCTGTCACATCTTCAACCACATAAAAAGGTCAGTGATAAAAAGTATATATCATACGCCAATCCCAGAGAACCAAAGGTGGAATGTTCTCTCTGATATGCAGATGTTCACACACAACAGGGCAGGGAAGAGGATTTAATTGTATTAGGCAAAGCGGAATAAAGGGTAGAGAGAAGGAGTCAGGAATAGAAAAGATTATAGAATAAATCAGACATAACTTTCCTATGTTCATATATGCATACATGTCCAGTGCAACTCCACATCACATGCAACCTCAAAAATGGAATAAGTTATACTCCATGTATGTATAATATGCCAAATACAGTCAACTGTCATGTATATCTAAAAAGAACACATGAATAATGAAAAAATTGTCAAGAATGCATCAATTCTCCTCTTGGGAGCAGGGAAGAATTCTAAACTGATCATGACTAGATTGTTAGTTTTCTTACTAGAACTTGGACTTCCTTTGGACTTCCTTGGTTGTGATATGTGATCTCTCTGTGGGTAACAAACTTCTGAAAGCGGTTGAGCTTTGTGTGACCTCATTTAGCCACTGGACAGGGTGGAGTGAGGACATCGAGTGACAGGCTCTGCACTGAGGGAGACTTCCGGCAGAGGCAACTTGCTGTGACCCTCTGCCCTTACCTCATCTCCTGAGGCCTGTTATCTTGCTTGTCTTGCAATAGAGAAATACAGCAACTGATACTTATGACACTATGTATGTGGTTTTCACTGTAGAATTGTTTGTAATGGTAAAAGGTTGGCCATGGCCATTAATAAAAGTCCATCAATGGAGGACTGGATAATTATATGGTATATTCCTATAAAGGAATACCATCCAGCTATCATAGAGAAGAATGATGGAGCTGACTGGCTTCTGATATGGAAAGGTCTTATGAATGCACACCATTGACTAGAATACTACCATGGGTGTGCAAAATGGGGTGGGAGGATGGATTAAAACAAAAAAAAACAAAAGAATGGCACCTTGTGGGGTGATGCAGCTCAGTGGTAGAGTGCTTCCTAACATATAGGAGGCCCTGGGTTTGACCCCTGACAAATCACACACATACACACACACACACACACACACACACACACACACAAAACCACAATATATTGGCTACTTTTAAAGGGAAACTGAGCACGTGGGGGTAGGAATGGAAAGAGAATTTTCACCATATGCCTTTCATATCTTCTGTATTATTTGTGTATGTATGTATATGTGAGGAGATTTTGGGGATTGAACCAGAGCTGCTTTCCCCCACCCCAGTCCTTTTTAAATATTTTATCTAGAGATAGGGCCTCACTCAGTTTGCAGAAGCTGGCCTTGAACTGATGATCCTCCTGCCTTAGCCTCCTGAGTGGCTGGGATTACAGGCATGCACAACCATGCCTGGTCTCTTGTGCATTTTCAATGACATCTATTCTAACACACACACACACACACACACACACACTTTTTTTCACACATAATTTTTAGAAATAATTTTTCATTGTGGGAAAATGTACATGTATCCTTTAGCCATTTGTGAATGTACAATTCTGTAACATTGAATTCATTCACAAGGCTGCTGTGTACCTATCACATACCCAAAACATATATACCCCAAACATTTTCATCATTCCCATCAAAAACTCTTAAATAAGAACTCTTTACTCCCCTCATTCTATCCCCCCATAACCTCTATTATACTGTCTGTGAATTTGCCTATTCTAGGTACCTTAAATAAGTGGAATAATATAATATTTGTCCTTCTTTGTCTGGCTTACGTCACTCTTCCACATATATTTTTTCTAGAGCACCTACCAGTTGGGTAAATAAAGTTGGGAAAGTCCCAAACATCTTTAGAAATAGAACAAATCTTGTGAAATGTGTGGACATGCCTTGAGCCCTAAGGTAGTTCCTGCCTCTGATGTTTCCTAGGAGCCCCTTTGTAACCTTTAAAAGATTAACAAATGGTTCTGTGGGGTAATACTCTCTTAATCTCAGAAAATGAAGTCATAGAGCCACCATTTTCTAGGAGCCTCGGCTCAAGGACGGCTGTTTAACCAGGGCCCCAGACGCCTTCAGGGGTCCATGAATTCTTTTTGAAATTTTGTGCAAATTTGTTGGGTGTTGCCTTTCTACAAAAAATACCCTTCAGTAGGAAAATATTTTCAAAGTGGTCTGTAATAATAATTTTAGAAAAGGCTAAGTCACATTGCTAAATAGAATAATTAATGCTGTTCCCTCCCATAAAATTTACACAAAAGCCCTTTGTTCATTAAGTAGACTATGTTCATAATTAATGAACCTACATCAAAAGATAAGTCTCTGACATGGGTCTCACCTAAAACGTCTGTGGCTTAAGAAATGATCCTTAGTATTGGCATACTTAATGAAAATAACATGGCATATTTGATTTGGTGGCTCGCAGGACAGATAATAGCATCAAAATAACAAATTGTCATGTAAGGGGTTGAGGCTTTTTCCCATTCATTTCATAAGTATGGTGCACCAACTATGTGTCAGCTATATTGTGAGTGTCCAGAATATAGCAGTAAATGAAACCATGTCTCTACTTGTATCTTATTAGTAGGATTAGTACAAAAACAAAAATGACACTTCTCAGGTAAGTGCTTCAGTGGGTTGAATAGAAAGTGCCTGGAGGTTTCACAATTAGACAGGTAGGATGCTTGGGAATTCCTCTGTGGGGAAAGGTATTTGAACTGAAACCTGAGGGGCAAGAATGAGCCAGCCAAGTAAAGAGCTGGGAAATGTCCATTCCCAGTAGAGGGAACAGCAGGTGCACAAGTTCAAGCCACAGGTGTGTTGAGAGGTACTGAGGGCTAGGGTGGAGCTCAGGCTCCTCTGCCCCTTCTAGCCTCTGGCCTTTGCATCCTTTCATTTCAACCCATCTTTCAGCAACCGAAGTGTTTTCAGTTCTGATGTTTTCTCACTCCTACAAAACCCACTTGAGTTTGGTGCTGTCACTGCCCTGCTGTATACAAACACCCCAAGTGAGCCAAGTGCACATTGAGCACCACGGGGAGCAGGAAGTCTGCTCCTACTGAAACATTGACATGGTGGGAGAGAGCACAGCCAATTGCAGAGTCTGGCTGTGGGTTGGGCAGTGCTGCCAGTGTGGCCTTCGCATTCACAAGTATCCTCAAGTTTAAATTTTGCCATATGTGCCATGTAAAGGGTATTTATTACCTTATTTGTGCATTAAAGATGCCCATTTATTACACATTTAAGCATACTATATGTATTACATATATAACTATACCATAATGTTTTGGTCTTGCATAGTGGGATACACTAAAATGGGAAGTGGTCCAGATTTCTCTTGCCCTGAAAGGCCCAAACATAAAGAACAAATTTTAAAGGATGCTTGAAATAAAATCCTGAATTTAAATCCTAGCTTTCTAATATTTTGGTAGACTACCTTTAGTAACTTTCTTAACAATGCTCATATGTAGATCTACATATAGAGATGAATATCCCAGGGTGAATTATATCAAGAATCTCCCCCACACCTAATTTAGGTGAGATTTAGATAAGATTTTTGAACTACAAGTTGATATTATAAAGGAATGAGACTTTGGGGATCTAGGGATGGGTGCATTTTTGGTGAGATGAACATGGTTCCCTGGAGGACAGAGACATTCATACCTTATCCCCATAACTTATGTTACCTCTGTAGCAGAAAAGACTGTATAGATATGAGTCAGAGTACAATCCTGAGATGGAGACATCTAATCAAGAGTTTCAAAGAAGAAAGGGAAGGGAAGTGTTGGTTATAGTGATGACATGTAGAACTAAATCTCACCACTGCTGGATTTTTGTTTGTTTGTGGTACTGGGGATTGAATCGAGGTGTGCTTTAACACATTCCCAGCCTTATATATTTTTTGAGACAGGGTCTTGCAAAATTTACCAGGTTGGCCTCAAACTTATGATCCTCCTGCCTCAGCCTTCCCAGCCACTGAGATTACAGGCAGGTACCAACATGCCCAACTGCTGCTGCTGATTTTGGAGATGGAGGAAGGGGACAGAGCCAAGAGACTGGGAAAAATCAAATTATAAGAAAACAGATCCTACTCAGGGCCTACTGAAAGGAAGGCAGACCTGATAACAGCTTGATTTTTGCGCTATGAAGCTATCAGACTGCTGACTATAGTCCATCCACATTGCTCTAAGCCACTGAGTCTGTGATATTACAGCAGCAGGAGAAAGCCAGCAGCATATGATTCCTTAAGCTTGTTTTCCAGAAGTTTGTCAGTATGTCCAACGACTTATATATAAGGCCCATTATGTTGTTAGCATTCAATAAATGTTAATATCCTTCTTGAAGACGAGAGGAAGCAAAGATGTAATGAGACAATACATATGAGACAATTCAAACTCAATCAGAAAATTTCAAAAGACTACTTTCTAATTGAGCTTCCAGAGATAATACACTTTAAGATTCTGACAGATATTGCCAAGAAAATTGCCTAAAGCGAGGCAGCAAACACAAAAGAATATGTGGAGTTTGCATGTAACACAAACAAGGGAAACAGGTGAGTGAGGGGCTGCAGCAGACTGGATGGGTGATCCCTTTGAGGGGCAGACCCTAGCCTAGTTAACTGATGGCAATGAACATGCAATGCAGGCCCGGTGTTCCCAGATACTTCCAAATTTCAAGAAGCTAGAAATCTTCATCTTCTTTACATATTTATGTGCATGTGTGATGGTGGGGATGGAACCCAGGGTCTCCTGCATGCTAGGCAAATCCTCTAACACTGAGCCAGGTCCCCAGTTAAATGATTTTTGATGTAGTTTTTTGACTCACATGTTCTTCCAACAAAAACGTGTTTTTCACAGTGCTTTTAGTATTCTATCCAAATCCAAGAAACTACGATTTATGATTTTTTTTTTAGAAAGACAACTTCAAGTTGTGTTCACATCTAGTTTTATTAAAATTATTTGGCAATTTTGACAGTAATACAAAGTCTTTAACTACGACCATGGAACATATTTGATATGAGTTTCTGTTTTGGTTTGTTGTAGTTTTGGGTATATGTACATTTCTAAATCCTCTACCCTTCATTTCATTAACAAGAGGAGACTTGTCTTATGTTTCTCTATCTATTATCTATAGAACAGGAATTTGTAAAATAAGGTTGAAAAAACAAAATGCACAGATCCAAAAAAAATCTCTTCAAATATTAAGAACGTACAAAGAATATTAAAAACACCTACATTTAGTCCTACAGATAGCAAAGCAGGCATTTGAAGTCTGTAGGTTCTTGTTTTTACTTATTGCTAATTACAGTTCAGAGACCAAAGTATTTCCAAAAGCTATTTTAAAAAAACCCTCAGTGAAACTCCCAGCCTGGTTTCAATGGAATTAGAAGATAGAACCAGGAGAGTATGTGATTTGGCCTTTAAAAATCTCAAGACTTTTTTCTTTAGTCGGATTTTTCTTCTGCAGTTGCACAGGGCACTATGGCTTGCTTAACGCCTTATCATTAACATCTGCCTCACAGCAGATCTAAGTGTTGGCTTATTTAAGTATGTTACTGCACAGCAAATGGTGAGAGCCTCCCTGTCCAAGGCAAAAGTTGCGCAGACCTTAAAGCAAAACCTGGTGGAGTCTGGTGCTCCTCAGTTGTTCTCCAGTGAACCTGAAGTTGGCTGTAAGAAAGGGGAGAAGAAACGTGGGTAAGAATTTTTTCTCAAGGCACTTCAGCTGATTTTAAGTCATCTTGCTTCTGCAGCAGGGGATGGGAACGTGGTATGGCAGTGGAGCCTTGTTGTTTTGTTCCTGATAAGAATATCTCTTAGGGTTCAGAATGTGGGAGATAAAGACACAACAGGATAGTAACTTGAGAAAATTCCACCTTGATTCTCTGAAAGGCTGTGCTTTCCTTAGATTCAAGGGGATTATTTTCAGGCGCTATTTTTGGATATCCAATTACCAAGTAGAGACTGTTTCTCTCAACAGCCCATTTATTTCACCAGGTGTAAAAGACTGCTTGCTATACAGTTATTATTTTTAACTGGTCAGCTGTCTTATTATTTTTAGGTGGAAATGTTTGTTCCCTCAAGAAAGAACAGAAAACAAGTGGCAGAGCACTTGCCTTGCATTCATGAGGCCCTGGGTTCAATTCCCAGCACAGTAAAAAAGGAAAATACAAATCTAATTTATCTGTGGTCTAAGAAACATCACATCTTAAGGAAAAAGCAAACTTAGCAATCAAAATGAACAAATAACATTAGTTGTATCATCAGAGTAGAACCTCAACTTTATAAAGGTAACTATGCAACTTATTTGTATTGCCCCCCAAAATGAAATCTATGACTAGTAAGTCATAACAGTTATGTCAAATCATATCATTTCAATTTCCCAAATGAAAACATTTATTAAAACATTCTTTAGGAATGAGCACATACTTTGAAATGTCTCAATGATATTTTGCATCTAAGTTTTTAATACAAATTGAGAATATAGTCTCCAAAATTCAAAATATAATCAAGATATATTGTTTCTTTCCCCTGAGCTAAGGTTTATCTCATTTTTTAATTCAAGACATTCAAATAATATCAGAATAACAGCAATGCATACGGTGTAATGTTGCCAACCCACAAAGCATTAAAAACCAGGAGACAAAAATTATACTTACGAATGGAGTCCTGATTCCAAATTTGCTGTGGAATGTCATGGTGACTTTGTTTTTATGTCCTGTTCTTTGATCAAAGGCATGGCATGTATCAAAAGGAGGACTGTACAAGTGCAGACTCACGGCAGGTTCTGTATGGCTGATATTCTCTACTCGATGTAAGCCAATGGAATCTGAGCAGTATGAAAAAGGAAAGAAGAGATGCAGGAGCTTAGATGACAGCCGAAGGCAAAACTTTTGTCAATCACCTATGATTCTGAGTGAATGTTGATAGATAGGGAATTAACAGAAATTAGTTAGAATTAAACTTCTAGTTAAACATAGTGACAGGTACACATTAGCTTCTGCTCCTTCCTGAAAACCCCCTCCCATTGCAGGAAAGGAATTTTTTTTTTAAAGGACATTTGTATGTTTATATAAAGACAAAAAAATGGAAAAAATATTAGTAAATATTTGGAAGCTTAAAAGATGGATGTCTTTGCAAAGGAGAGATAAATTCTAAGTCACTTGTCGGGAAAGTCAAGAAATAAACTGATTTATATCTTGAAACTCTTACATAACTAGGAATTGGCAGCACCAGTTATTTCTGGAAATGAGGGTGAAGATGAGGATAAAATACACCAACTGGATGAAAGACTACTTAGGAAGCAGAGTCTCAAATCTTTACCAATTCTCCCTCCATTCCACTCCAGTAGAAGACAGATCTATCCTCTAGAAAGCATAACAGGTGAACATGGGACTGGTGGACCACAGGTTAAAAAAAAAAACAGGTGAATTAAACAAAAGTTTACATATTGGATAATAAGATTCCTCCTTTCATAACTACCTAGCTGCCAGACAGGATTTTTCTCTCCAGGTAGGAGATGGAAAGATACTTCTCAAGGAATTTTATTGACTCTCTCTATATATATGTATATGTATATGTATATGTATATGTATATGTACATGTATATGTAATGTGTGTGTGTGTGTGTGTGTGTGTGTGTAATATACCCTAGACGTATTTTCACTGGGAGTTCCTAAAGGAAAGGTCTCTGCCAGACTCCCACAGAGTGAAATCCAGTTGACAAGCCCCATTCCTTTGTTCAGAGATATCAATTAACTTTTTTCTCCCTTGGTTTTTACACATTAGCTCATGGCTAAGTCTGCAGAATATTTGAGCTGGCCTCTAGTACAGAAGATGGTGGCCAGAGCAACCAGAAAAATGCAACTTCAAACAATGGTTACTCAGGAGAAGACTTTAGAAGACTTTAGACTTTATCATTAACATCCTCGGTGAGATAAAAGTTCATAAAAGGGATCAGAAAATGAAAAGGGCTTTTAAAAATAAGAATCTGAATAGAAAGGTTGGCAGAAAAAGCTGAGGTGGATTCAAAGAACAAGAGGACAAAGAGAAAATAGGAAAGAAAAAAATCAAAGGAATAGTTCAGAAGCTTTAATATTTAAACAGGAATTTCAGAAACAAAAAGAAATAACCTGAGAATATTTTCTAGAACTGAAAGACACAAATATCTAGATTCAAAGAACCCATTGTGTACCCTGCACAGTGAAGAAGTCATCAAGCAGGATGCATCTGTGTGATGTGTTTCAACACTGGGAACAGAATGATGGCACCAAAAGTTTATAGAAAGCAACAACTTCTAGGTTTAATAGATTTAAGAATCAAAATCGCACTGGGCTTTTGACAAGAACACTGGTAAACCAAAAGACAAAAAGATGACCTTCATGGTTCTAAGGGATGATGTTTGCCAGACAGGTTACCATCTATATCCAGGTTAATTACCAAATGAGTTACAAGGACTGAAGATACAGATTTTAGATATCTGATGTCTCAAAAATTTATCTCCCAAGACACCTTTCTCACAGTGCTGATGGAGGAAATGCTCACCAAGGCAAGGGTGTGAGGCAAAAACAAAGAAAACAGGAGACCAGGAAACAAACCAACACAGAGGAGCAAAGGGATGCTTGGGAAGATGTAAGGGGAATCTCAAGTTGATAGCCAAGCCATGGTCTAGAGATATCCCATTTGTACTGAAGTAGTTAAAAAGCCCTGGGAGAAATACTTACAATCAGATTTAAAACACAAACCCTCCCCCCAAAATACTCAATGGAGAATGACATCTAGAAGCAGAAAACAGGTTCTACTTCTAGCTAGAGTGACAAGTGAGGCTACCTTTGAACAAGTCATAATTTTGAGAATCTTCTTATTTTAAAGTTTTCCTTATTTCTAAAAGTGCCTTGATTCTATAGCTTACTGCTTTTGTAATGCTTTAAGCACAATTCTGAATAAATGCTCAGTATTCCTAAGAATTGACTGCCCAGGATACAAATAATTTTTTGTTTCTCCTATTGCAGGCACATACACCACCCAATCCATTATGGAAATTCTGCAAAGAAAGACAAGACCCTGAAAAAATAAGTCATCCTTTAGCGAAGCTCTGAGGTTCATGTGTGAGCCCAGGCTGGGGTTGTGGCTCAGAGGTAGAGTGCTAACCTAGCATGTGTGAGGCACTGGGTTTGATTCTCAGCACCACATATAAATAAATGAATAAAATTAAGATCTATCAACATCTTAAAAAAATAATCCCAGCACCATCAATACTGTATTTTGAGCTTTGCCTTCTTTTCCTTGATGTGCATGATGTACCTTTCCTTTTCTTAGTGATATTTATGAAGGCTAGTTCTGTCCATGTCCTACTGACCTTTCACCCATTGTAAGGGGTGACTTCTTATTCCAGTTCTCCCTTCTCTTCCAGTATGTGTTACATGCTGCTACCAAATTGATCAAGATATTCTCAATTACAACTCCATTGACTGAAGAAAGTTCATACTTTCATCTGGTTTTGGAAGCCCAGGTCCTGATCTCTCTTTACTCTATTACTACCAACTTCCAAGCCCATTCTTCCTTCTTTGTTACCCATTTCTGAAGTTTCCAGTCTTTGTAAGGACTGCTTTCATTCATGCTCTATATTGTACTGTATCCTCAATCTTATATCCGTATAAATCAGAGGTTGAAATTAAAGTTTTTTGGGTAGTCTACAGAAAGAGTATATCTCACCCAGTATTTTACTGATTGACAAAAATTCACACAAAACCTAGAATTTCCAACTTCTATGGAAAAAGAAATCAGATGATCTCATTGGAGCTGGCAACCACTGCTATCCCCTTAGTATGGCTTGCACGCTCCAGCTATCAGGTCCTCACTACACACAGCCTTATCCCCAGGCTGCAGTACTCACTTATCTACATGCTCGGCTTCTATGGCCTTTTGCGATGGAGACCCTGGAAAAGGCTTATCTATTTTTCAAGATCTAATCTATTTTCTCAAAGAATAACTCCAGTTGCAAGTGATGGTTCCGAAAGGCTTTTGGCTTTACTGTGTATGGTACACAAACTGGTTTTATAAATGTGGTATGCCTTATACACAGTAACCCTCAAATATCTGGGAAGATGAGTTAAGAATTTTCAAGTATATAAGAAACTAATAGCCTTGTGTTATGTAAATGGAGAAAAAAAATTCCCATAAGGGCTGAGCTTTGTAAGTGACTTGGATTCCTAAACCAATGATCTAACAAATTTAGGCCAAGTATTAAGGCCAATAATAGACTAAGATATAGGAAGAACTGGCTTTGTCAGAAAAGTCTGTGTAATACTTTATTTTATATAAGTGGGAGAACATCCTGATTAAGAGCATGTGTCCTGAGAATTCAAATCCTGGCTGCCACTTAAAAGCTGAGTGACTTCAAGTTATTTAATCTTCCTATGTGTTGGCAACATCATGTACAAATGAGAATTAAAATTATTCATCTCATACATTTTGATGAGCTTTTTTGGAAAGTTCCTATCCATTTTGGAAAAATAGAAGTTAAATCACTACCTCTTCTGAAAAGTATTTGGCTTCCCATACCACATTCAGGAAAAGAATGAATTCTTGGTAAGACATGTATAATAAATCACTACCCCCAAACATATTCTTTCCCTTGAGGAAAGTCTTTTAGATATGCTGTATGCATTTTAGAAAAACAGAGACTAGTGGATATTCTTAATCACTTCCAGAACATTTCTTTACATTTTATAACACAGAGATTACTATTTCCAACTTTGAATCTCTTTTGTTGAAAGACTGTACTTAAAATGAGCTTCTAATTTTTTTGTTTGTTTTGTGTATTCTATTCTTATCTTCCCAAGTCCTGGCAGGTAAATCACCTTTTACTGAAACTTTTAATTGGTCTGCATGTTTTTAATAAATGACTCAAACTCAAATGCAGAGTTTAAAAAATAAAACACACTATGTATTTTAAATCATGACTCTGACAAGTTTCAAAAGATAACCACTATTTTAGATAAGAGTCCACAGTTTTTCCCACTTGCCCTTAGAGAAAGGATAGGATGTTACCATTGATGTAGGCACACTGGTTTTCCCTCAAGGTTCTTTCAGACTTCTTGGTCATCTCATTGGATTTTTTGTCAGGCCAGGCAAATAAAGTCTCCTTTAGATTTCCTTGCAGCAGCTTCAGAAAGCAGTGGGAGTCCGTGTGATCGTGAATACTGCTATATATGCACAGAAGGACAACTGAATTCAGGAGCTGGTCGAGTACCCAGTCTGCCAGAGCTGACACCTACACACCACCCAGAGGACAGCTCCCAGACCCAAACTGAGTTCTGCCAAATTTTTAAAATGTCATCAATTTATAATTCAATATTGTTCAGGGCCAAGTAATAAAATAATGTATCTCAAGGCATTTACAGGGCACAGTTTTGATACACACCCCTACTAAAGAGCAGTTAATTGTTTTAATGTTGTTGTAATATTAATTTGACAACAAAAACAGAAAAAATTAATACTAATTTGACAACAAAACCTGAAGCCTTTTATGTTCCCCAAATACTGCTCTCAATAACTCACACTGAGCTTGAATTTGATTATGATGGCACATAGAAATGGCAAAGTAGTATGCAAGGCTCTGGTTTCAATCCCCAGCACCACAAAACAACAAAAAGTGCATTAGAGAAATTGTAAAAAGAATAAAGATAATCATCAATAATAATTACACCACACTGAGAAGATCACTCACTGAATATTTTATTTAGGCCTTTTCTCTTTTCTCCTTCCTTTCAGTGGGTGAGGGGCAGCATGTATATGCCCATTATCATCCTAAAATTATACTATAAGGTATATGTAATGTTAACATTTACAGATTTATAGAGTAGATGACTTGTGATTAGCTGTCAATATTGGTGGGTTAAAGTAAAATGCCTTTAAGGAAAGAATGGATTTATTCATGTAATCTTAAATGGTATCTAGGTATCTAAAGTACAAATAACTGCAGAGTTGATTAAAATATATGTAACTGTATATGTTTTTAGTATTAATTTCATATGTTGAATTTTATAACCTATATATGTTCCAAAGAACTTGCTTCCTATATCCACACTCAGGTCACAATCCCTGATAAATCTGCTTTCAAAAAATACTGAATGAATACAACTCCATTCTTTCTGAATAATAAACTCTATTGACCTAACTTTCTAATGTCTTGTAAATTTATATTTCCTTTCTCTAATCAAAAAAAAATTTTTAACATTCTCAAATACTGGGAAGGATCTATTTAAAAAGTATTTAGTTGGCAATAAGACTGGCACATGCATGAACTAAAGACAAAGAACCAAATTCTAAAGAATCAACATTAGTTTCAGTTGTCTATCAGGTAAAGAAGCTAACCAATTAACATGAAGTACAAAGAAATTTCCTGAATTTGTGAGTATTTTTCTAGCTCAAAACCTTGATGGTTTGGTCTTTGGTCCCACAATTGTTTACACACCTCAACACCACAAAGGTCAGATTTAAGCACAACTCCATAAGAAAAAATTAACTCTATAGAGGACAGAGAGAAGTTGAATTAGATAATTACTTACTTGATTTGCCTCAGTTGAGGGCCTGGTTTTAATATATAGTGTACTCCTTAACTCTTTATACTAATTCCCATGGAAATTTTTTGTTAGCATTAGGGGATCATGTGAACAGATTACTCTAAAATGTAAGATTAGTGGCTGGTCTGGTACTGTGTACTTTTCATATGCTGGGACAGATACTCTAAGAAATACCTGGAATGAAGTCTATATTACCTGCCATGTCCTTCACCCCAACATAGAATCATCAGATTGAATTTCCCATTTCCTTGATCCACAAGATTTCGGGTATACCTAAAAGAAGAACATATTCAGAAGTTTAAATTTACTGAAACAAGCACTAGGAAAAACAAGTGTCACCAAGTAGCATACATTTACAAATCTAGGTCTCCAGAGACTAGAGCTTAGATCCAGTGCCTTAGGCCACTAGGCCATACTACCTGACCTGTGTACATGGGTTACTATTTCTACTTCAAAACAACTTCGAATGTTTTTGACTTTTCTGTATTTTGTGGTTTTTGTTTGTTGCAGGTCCATGAAGAACGAGAAGATATATATTGTGAAGCATCAATTTACAGAGTTAGCTAATCAGTTTTAATTAATTGTATTGGAAAGATTACAGGAAAAAATAAAGCAGATTCCATGTTTCTCCATCACACATCTCAAACTGATAAAAAGTTTCTTACAGAAGGTATTTGCAAACTGCTCCAGGGAAGAATGTTGCTATTGTTTTGCTAATTTTTTTTTTGTTTGTTTTTTTCTTCCCTGTAGCTAATGTAGGACTTGAGAAACAAGGTTTGGCTATTCTAGAATTCTCTTTAGCTTTACTACTAACACCCAAACGCAAACCACATTCAGAAGTACTCATAATGAAAAGTTCTCCACAAATAAGGTGGGGATAATACTGCTCCATCTAATTAGCCAAGTTTGATAATCATGATATCTATTTAGACTTTTTCTTTTTAAAGGGATTGATACTTTTTTTTTTTTTTGGTAATGTTTGTTTACTCCTATCCTACATGCATGCCTTTTCTGTTCTGTCCTGTCCCTCTCCTCCCCCCAGCTCAGGGCCAGGGGCTTGGGAGCATGATCCTTGAAGGAGTTGCTTGGTAAGGGATTTTTAGCTGCTATCCTTGCTTTGTAGTTCTTTATGACCTAGCAAGAGGTGGTACATAGAGTAACAGGGTATTTACAGTAAACTGGATTTCCATACCAGAATCCTACTTTTCCCTCCACCAGTCTTAGGGTGACCTCTTGCTTCTCTGGACCTTATTCCAGGTAATTTACTGTCCAGTTTACATTAGAATATATTTTGTGGAACATATTCTGCATTGGTATTGCACTGTCCACCCAACCCCCCAAGGTCATACATAAGAATTCTTCAGTGCTACGCACCTAAGCTGTGCCCTAAATACTCTAAAATTTATTTCTGCTCTCCCTTTATCCTCCCTCTCTATTCTCCCAACTACCCACTGAGGACTACACCATTATTTTAATGAGACTCGCCTCAGCTCAAGCAAACCAAGTGATGGTATTTCAAAAGGTTTGTCAAGACTAATTCAAGTTCCCTGGAAATGCTCTTGTTTAAAGATGAAGAGCTATTACAGCCCACCCTGGTTAATTAATTTCCACTTGGTCAATACTATATTGTGTTACTGGAATAAAACAATGTCATATGTCTAGAGGACATTGAATAGTAGCTGAAAGTGTAGGCTCTGGATCAATAATCTTATTTGAACCCTGATAGAAGTCCTTGTTATGTCTCTTTGCAGCCTACAAGTCTTTGCTTGTAAAGTAGGGATAAGAATGGTGCTTGTCTCATACTTTGTATAAGTATCTTTGGATACTTCCTTGGAAGAGTATCCAGCCCATAACAAGTTCTCAATTGTATGGAGCAAATACATGCACATTTTAAAAATGTGGTAGATTTATTGTCAGCCATGAAAGGACTTGACCAGGAACTGAGTTGAAAGGTACCAAAGGAAATTCCTAAAGCCACTTTGCAAACAGAATGGTAGCACAAATGGTCTTCACTTTTCAAATCCTACAATAGTTGAAATGTCCCTGCTAACAAAACTACCAAACACCCTACATGTAAGGGGAGGCAACCAACAGAAACTACCTCCTAGGAAAAGAGATGTCATTCTTTCCTTGTTCTTTCTTTCAGGTATCTCCCTCTGCCAGTCTCAACCCAATCAACCATTAAGGACTGAAACGCTGACTGCCCTTCAGAAAGGCAGAACCTCTCACCCTTTGTGGTGATTAAAATTTCCGATCCTAGAGTATGGATAACCTTTTCTACTTAATAATTATGCTGGGCCTTCAAAAGTCCCAACCTACCAGGGCACCTCCCTCAAACTCCTCCTGCGAAGTAGCGGTTTTCAACTTACTTTCCACCCCTAGGAACTAAGGATAAGAGAATGCCGATGAGCTGAAAATGCTGCACTGTGTTTATTTTGAGAAACTCGTTAGTGGATTTGAATACACCGCAGTGGAAAAGTTAAATTGGTTTGGAAGAGGTTAGAGCAGAAATTGAATAGTAGCAACTGATAAAATCAAGACTCTATTTTACATTAGTAAAAATGCCTGTTCGAAGGTGCCGGGTTGGGACAACGGAAGACATAGTGATAGAAAATTGACGTCAGGGAATTGTGTCCCCTGCCATCCCCCTTTTCCTCAATGACTGATGTAGTTCTTTACACCTGGCACCTTCCATTCCTTCAGGCTGCTAGCGAGCCAGAGACTGAGTTCCTCTGGCTGTGGGGATGACCCCGCGCCCGAGTCCAGGATTGACAATCGCTTCCTAGAGGCGGGCATTGTTCCTGAGGCTGAGGACCAGAGGAGTTGGGGTTGGAGCAGAGGGGTTTGGCCGGGAGGAGAGAAGAAACCCTCAGCTGAGAGGTGGCCTCCCTCTCTCGGCGTCAGCCTGCCTGTTGTCTGTCTCCGGCCTGCGGCAACAGTAGAATCCACCTTTTGCATGCACCGCCGCAGCGGAGCTCAAAATGCTTGGCGCCAGCCCCGTAACCCGCCAGCCAGGGGACGAGAGGGTGGGCGCGGCGGCCGCGGTGCGGCCTGGGCTCCACAGAGCCAGACTCTGGTCAGTGCCCCTTGGCTTTAAGGCGAGAGCTTACTCACCTGTACTGATCGAACTTGGCATACATTGCCCACTCGGCGGGGTTGCTCTCGTAGGCTTCCAAAACCGCCTGCACCTCCTCTACATTGACCTCGTCCCCCGCAAAGAGTTGGTGCAGGATGCGGATCAGATCGTTCAGGGTCCGTGGCTTCAGCACCTCAGTCTGTTCCATACCGCTAGGAGCTGGCTGCCCTAGAGTCTCTTAGTGAGTGGAGGAGGCGGGGGCGAAGGACCTTTGCTGCCGGCTGCACACACACACACACACACACACACACACACACACACACAGACACACACACACACACTAACCCCAAACCCTCGAACGCCAAACGTTCAGAAACCCTTCTTAAAGATCTCAAGATACCCACTCCCCGGCAGGGAGCGTGGAGGATAGGTGGGTCGCTACGGACAAGCTGCGCGAACAGGACTGGACCAAATCTGCGAAGTTCACCCTCCCGGGCCCTTTTTAAGCTCTTGGAGTCAGCGGGAACATACCAATGGCCCTCAGGGGGTGGAGTGAGGCGGAGAGCAACCCACGAAAGGTGGCAGAGGCGGGGACAGCCTACGGGAAAGGCCAACGCACATAGTCGGTAGTGTGCGTTCGCATGACTGTTCACCCCAAGATTTCTCAGGTGCCCCATGATCTCCCATGTCCTAGTGCTTGTGGTGTGCTTTGCGCAATCTCTCCCCCACCTTAACATCGCATTTTGACCGACCATCCCAACCCTTCTCCATGTGCCACTTCTCCCGCTGTGGTTCACAACCCGGGTCGTAGACAGAAAGGGTCATAAGGAGACCGCTGGGGGCACGCAGTGAAGGGGCGTGGAAAAGAACCCGTGTCTCCAAATACAGCTTAAGGAACTGTGAGGAGCCTGCGAAGATTGAAGATGGGTTCCTTTCCCAGGCTAGAGCGACTGTTTTGTAGATTGGAACTATGGATAAAATGCCCCAGGCCAGGTGAAAAGGAATATGATTTTTCCCCCCTTAATGTTATTGATCCCAAATGTATTGTTAAACACATTTTAACAAAGGGAATTCCGGTTTGTAGTAAGTATAATTAGTGAATCGATATGTCACTCATTCTAGACAAGTCCGACAGTGCCTGAAATTACATATTCAGTGCAAAGAATCTAATGTTTTAATTGATGGTGAGAATAAGATACCCCCACTCCCAGGACAAATGAAGTAATTGTACAGTAATTTGAAAGGTTTTAGATTATTTGAATCCTTCAATTCTAGGCATGTGCTGAAAAGGGCCTCCTGGTACTTACAAATAAGAAAACATTTCTACCTTGCGCATAGCATCCAGCATGCTTTGGTAACCACGCAAATCAAGTATGGTTGAAAAGGAGTAATCCTGTAATCCCAGAGACTTTGGAGGCTGAGGCAGGAGTATCTGAATTCAAAGTCAGCCTCAGCAATTTAGCGAGGCCCTACGCAACTCAGTGAGACCCTGTCCCTAAATAAAATACAAAAATCGATTCCTTTTCTCTCAATATAAATGGAACCAGGGAATAATCTGGATTCAAGGTTATCAAAGATCTAGACTTCTGGAAGAATGGTCTGGTTTTATCCAGACTTTGCATCTGCTCCCACTATATAAAATGAAACTGTGTCACAGGCAGTCTTAACATTCCTGGTTAATGTTATTACATTATTACAATGTTGTTAAGAAGGAAAAACAATAGCTCCATCATCATTGTTCAAAAGGGCTATAAGTAGAAACCATTTCAGAGTCAACATTTGTAGTGTGTTTAGCTGGGAGGTAATTTAATTATCTGGAGATCAAGTAACATGTACACTTTTCACTGTTCACTCAAAAAATTTTTTATTCTTGTCAACGTTTTTCCTTTTGCAGTGCTGGGGATCAAACCCAGGATCTCCAACAAGCTAGTAAGCAAGTGCTCTAGCACTGAGCTACATCCCCAGCTGTTTTTTTTTTTTTAATTTGAGACAGCATCTCACTAAGTTGCACAAACTTGTGATCCTTCTGCTTCAACTGACCAGGTAGCTGATCACAAGCATGCACCATTGTGCTCAGCTTGCCAATATTTTGCATCTCTTAATTACTTCATTTCAGGTATTCTAAACCATTAATATTTGGAATGAACAAAAAACAGATTTTAAAAAATCAGATACAAGTCAAACTTAATTTTTCTGTATCTCACAGCTAACATTTACCATTTACCAATTCAATTTCTATTTTCTCTGACTCCTTATCTTCAAAGAACTCAAAGATATTTACTAACATAGTTATAGGCATTTTTATCCATTGTTGTCCTCATCTCTAAATCCCTTTCTGACAGACCACAAAGTAGCACAAGCCTGTATTCCCAGTTACTCAGGAGGTTGAAGCAGATAGATCACAAGTCTGAGGTCAGCCTAGGCAACTTAGTAAGACCCTGTCTAAAATAAAAAGGGGTGGAAATGTAGCTCAGTAGCAGAGTGCTTGCCTAGCATGACTGAAGTCCTGGGTCCAATCCCCAGTACTGCCAATGCCCCTGCCCCGCCAAGAACAAAACCCCAAAACCTTCTGTTTCCTATATTCATGATTTCATTGACCATCCCCTATGCAGATGCCTCCTACATCTCGTTTTACATGCTGAGTGGAGTGCACTCTTGTAACACCTTCTGGCACCTCAAATGCAGTATGTTAGAAACTTTTTTCAAGCATGTTCTTCAACTCTTAAGAGGTTATTTCTGCCTTGAGGTACAAAGGCTCAAAAACCTCAACCATCACTGCCCACTCTCTCCCTTTCAACTAACTGCCAAGTTTTATTTCTTCCTTTTTTTTTTTTTTTTTAACCTCCTTTCTATCCTTGTTACTCCACTTAATTCTATTGTGGCTGGGTCACTGCTCTAACCTCCTATACTGGATTAATTGTTCCACCTTTTCCTAATGCAAATCCTTTATTCATAGCCTTATAATTACTCTAGAGCATAGAGCTGATGTTTTCTGGTTACAAACTTTCAGTAATGCCGACTTTCCAACACTACAGATTTTGTCAGATAGGCATTAAAGCTCTCCAAGTTTTGGCTCTAAACTATCATTTTGGGGTTTAAACACCCTTTATCAGTCTTCATTACAAATATGTCCTCCAGCCAAATGGAACAAGTTACTATTTCTTGCGCTCACCAAATCTGGCCTTGTGCACGTAAGGTAAGCACTTTACCAACTGAGCTATATCCCCAGCCCCGCACCAAGTCTATTTTTTGCTCAAGCTTTTCCATCTACACAGATTCTAGGTCATTTCAGCGTGTCTAAAAAATTTTAATCCACCCTTTGCTTTTCTCTCAAATGAGCTACCTCTCCTCTGGAACAATTGGAGCTACAATTGCTATTTTTCTTATGGTACTTAGCATTTCTCAGCATGCACTGCAGTTACTTGTGTGGCTTGTGTGGATCATGACAGGGATCCTTTAGGACAGACTCCACTTACATTTATTCTGGGGGTTAGGCAGGAGGGAGGTACTGGGGATTGAACTCAGGGGGCACTCAAATCACTGAGCCACATCTCCAGCCCTATTTTGTATTTTATTTAGAGACAGGGTCTCACTGAGTTGCTTAGCACCTTGCCATTGCTGAGGCTGGCTTTGAACTCATGATCCTCCTGTCAGCCTCCCAAACCACTGCGATTACCGCTACATTTTATTTTTGAGATGAAGTTTCCCTATGTTGCCTAGGCTGGCCTTCATCTCCTAGGCCCAAGTGACCCTTCTGCCTCAGCCTCTGTGTAGCTGGGGTATAAGCCATGCACCACCATGCCTAGCATTTTATTTTCATCTCTATCAATGCCTAGCACACACAAACTTTGTGAATGTTAGGCACTCAAAATATGAGTGTATGCATAAATGGTGAAATTAGGGAAAATGGATTGGTAATTGCCTAGAGTAATTCTACTCTCAAGAAATTGCTACTCCTTTTTGGGGAGATACTATGGTTGAGTTCGAATCCAGAAAAGGACCCCAGAATTCTCCCCTAGAGCTTCATATTGTAACCTACTCATTATAAAACATTATGAATATTAAAGGCTTTATTAACATAAATAAAATACTGAGACCCAGAGAGTTGTTCTCTGAATTGCCCAGGACAATGATGGGCACATCCTAAGAGACATTGACATGGTAGTAGATATCCAGAGGCAACTAGAATTATCAGATGTTTGGAAACAATGTCTACACAAGATTTGTATGTGTATGTGTGTGGGGAGTACTGGGAATGGAACCCAGGGTCCTCTCCACTAAGCCACATCCTCAGTGCTTTTTATTTATAGGCAGGCCTCATTTGAGATCATCTTACCTCAGCTACCTAAATTCACTGGGATTACAGACGTGCACCACAGCAGCTGGCTCCTTCAGCACATTTTCAAAAGCATATACTATGAGCTATACTTGAAAAAATGTACTCTGTTCACAAAAGTAAGTCACTGCCCTCAGGGGGTTTAGGCTAATGGCAATAGGCATGGACACCCTAACAAATATTCTATGCAATATACATGGAGATGAACACACAACACCTGTATTCAATGTACGATGGAGAAAAACAAAGCAGGGGAAGAAATCATTTTAGAGGGAAAGCAAAGCCTTCTTTCAATGATGTTTCAGCAGGGACTTAGAGAAATGAGATGTTTGTCTAGGGAGTTTCCAGATGGAGGAAATAAGTGCAAAGGCCCTGGAATGGGCACATTTTAGTGTTGGAATAAGAGCACAGATGAGTGGCAGAATGTGTAGTGGGGACTGCACATCAGTTTGTTCAGCTTTTACTCCCGTACGGGACACCTTTTGAGTTTTTGTCAGATGAGAGCAGATACGGGGGAATGAATTAGCTATTATAATTAAGAATGGAAATTTGTATATTAAATGGTGGCCTTTGGCCACAAGCATAACAGAAGAGTTGAAAGACAGTTGAATTCTAATGAGTTTGCAAGGTAAAGCTGTCTGGACTTGACAACAGATTGGAATTGGCTGGGAAGAGGAGTCAAAAAGCAGCTAAGCAACGAGATGGATTTGCCATTTACTAAGATGGCTAGGGAAAACTGAACTGGAAAAGGAAGAAAGACATGCTTTGGAGATCTAGATATTTTGAGTGGGAACAGATAGCTGGAAGAGGCAGGGCTGCAGATTTTGTCACACTATAAGGAAGACACTTCTAGAAATAAAAGCCATTTGAAAACAGGTAAGACTTCCCTTGTGACCATCACAGTAACGAACATAAGAATCACGTTTATCTGTTATGACATAAAAGGAATTATGGGATAAAGATTCTTCTAACTTAAGATTCCACTCATAACTTTAGAAAACAATGTAAAACTAATATCAAATCTACTTTCCATTATTTCTAAGTAGTCAATTAAAAAGCCAACTTATATTCAAATCTGAAAGTCTGTCATTAGAATAAAAGCATCTTATTCCAACGCTGAGGAGAGAATAGGTATGCAACACATTAATGAATAAATATATTTAGAAGTTTTTTGGGTATTACCAAACTAGCCCCTAAAAATAAAGTATGAATGCATATTCCATTCGCCAAGAAAATGATAGGACTCATTTCCTCACAACTTTGCTGATGCCAGGACTTTTGTGGTTTTTAATTTAAGGATGGATGATAGCCAGCATCTTTTCTTTGCATTTTAAATAACTAAAGGGGTTAGGCTTTTCATACATTATTGGCCATTTGTTTTTCTGTTGTGAATTCCATTACTTTTTTTTTTTTTAATTTTGGATGCTAGGAATTGAACCCAGGACTCTTATCACTGAGCTACACCCCATCCCCTGCATTTTATTTTTTGCTTATTTTTCAATTAGTTTACCTTATGAAATGAGTTCTTCATATATTAAAGGCATTAAAACCCTGTTATGCATTATTCTTTCCATTACCTTCTGCTATATAAAAATTTAAATTATATAAATTCATTGATTTCCTAAATTGTTATCACAATTTCACTCACTCAATATGCCAAAGTCCCAAGTTAAAAATGTCAAAAACATAATATTTTTAGGAACCTGACATTCATGAAGGGCACGTGCAGTGTGCTGTAATAATGATAGTTTGCTATGTCGTTCTGAGGAAGAAGGTATCTCCTCTGATTCAGACTGGATCTAAAGGAGTTCCACTCTGAATTTAGGCACTAAAGAAGAATTAACAGTTGAAAAAGTAAATTTGTAAGTGAACTGCATTAGCAGAGGTAGGAAACAAAAACCATAGAGAATAGTGAACAATCCAGTTTGGGCTGAAAAACTGTTGTAAGGAAATAATATTTGTAAGACTAAACTGCTAAACTGTTTTCTAAACACGTTCCCTGTCAGAATGTGGCCTATAGCTGGCTTCCCACTGGTGCTAAAAGTGTACCCAGCCCATTATAATTCCAGGAAAATAAAGCAGAAGCTGCATGAAAGGCAATTTTCATTTTCACCACTCCTTCAATACTTAATGCTTTCCTACTTTGGATTATACAATCTAAATAAGTAAATGGGTTGATTAATGTTATATAATCTGAGCATATTCTAGTTTTTAGTTTTCTCATCTGATTAGAGAACACAGGCTCTCTGAAGCCTTTTTAGGGTCAAAACTTCAAGATTTCAGGAAGTATCCAATCTTATTTTGATTACAGATAAAACACTCTTAACTTACCTTATGCCCTAAACATGGAGAACTTGTTTGGAGGTCTGTGGCACAAATACTTCTAAGATTCTAATATCATATTACTTACCCACATGCTGTGGATCATACTTGCACATTAAGATAAAGATGACGAATTGACATTTATCTTCTCATACACATACAAAATTTAAAATATGACTGTAGGGTTCAGTTTTTCCCCCTAAGTTCAATCACACTTAAGAAAGTTTGAACTGTAAACTTTCATAAAAAAATCTGTGAATAAACTGTGTTTTAGGTTCTTGTCACCCAATAACTTAGGGACTCCAGACTTACAAGTATGTACTGCAAAGTTAGTGAAGAATAACTATTTGGGTAAAGATCAAGAAACAATGTAAATATATTCTTCAAAGTTATCAGGGAAGAAAATAAAATATACATTTAGCTAACAGTTTAATAGACCAATGTTATTTAGATAACAAAAATTACACTGATGTTAAAAATTTCAAATATTTTTCATTGAGGTAGTTTCTATTTGAAACATCAACAGCAAAATAATAAATTCATATTTTTGCTATTTGTTAAATATCTATACACATAATATATTCCTTCCTTCAGTTATGTGGACAAAATTACAAAACGTATCTTTTTTATATCCAACGTACTTGACTTGAAAATTCACTTCCCATCTTTCAACACATACACACATTTCTTTCCTTATAATTTTGCACAACTTAACCTATGTTATTCCATTGTTAACTATTAGCCATATTCACTTATGAAGGGACACTGGTATAAGGAAAATCAAGAATTCACATCTTGGGCAGAAAATGAGACTGAACAGCAATTTCTTCACTGTAAAGTGAACTGTTACATAGTATATCCTCATGCTAATATGTGGCTGAACCCTAGCCATAAAGTACATTCTGGGATTTAAAGGATATAAGTGCAGCTCAAGTACTTTGATAAAAATCATATCATTCCTACTATGTTATTTTTGAAAACAAACCCTTGAAATTCTAGTACATGTCTCAAAACCTGTTTGGACATTTATGTAATGGTTTTAAAAAAATATGAATAAATAAAGTACAGAAAAAAAGAGTTAAAACTCAATTCAAGCATTGACCACTCTAACAACATCAGTAAAAATGGTGCTCTTTCAGTCATGGCATGACATAAATGTAAAATCTGAGGCTACTTTTCAATTACTCTTTGAACACTTTCAATTTGAATACAGTATGAAGCACTCAAAGATGTTAGGTTTACTCAGCAAGTTCTTTAGACATTGTTTAATTAACAGAGCAGCACAATACTGGGACTCAATCTTAAATGACAGTACCAAAACAAAAGCTGTAAAACTTATTTGTTTAGAATTTGTAAAATTACTTCCATTTTCCAGCATAATTAAACTATATATTTTCTCAATGTGTTCCAGTTTGTCATACTTGCTTTCTTGGCTAGATATTAGCCAGAAATTAACAAGAAAAATCTTATCTCTTATCACCTGGCAAGATGTAAAACCAAACTGCCAAACCCTTTTTTATCAGCTGGACTGCCCTCTACTGGAATATGTAAGGTATTCAGCTAAGAGGTCAATGAGACTTGGTTTGACAAGGTAATTCAACAGAAAAAATGTAAATATCTTATGTCTCAAACAAACTGAATTTCCTGTTTAAGTTAAAAACAAAAAGAAAAACCTTTTAGTAAATTAATTTTTACCATGAAAGAAATCAGCAGAGTACCAATTCCACAAGTAAATAATTTCAATCATTTTGAAAATTGGTAATGAAGGTTTATGTGGTTTCAGTCTTTTCAACCTTAAAGGCAGATCTGAAACAATAGTGGTAATAGGCAGGAGCAATAGGCATACTGTAATGTCAATCTTTTATGAAGATTTGTGTATTAACACAAATCATATTTTTGTTAGTCTATTCACTCTACAGATGTTCTCTTATGCATAAACATGAGTCACAGCAGGCACATGCTAAGTAGTTCATATCCATTAAGTCTCTTGTCACAAGCATTAGACTTTCTGAAGCTGTTTCCTCTGTGAAAAATGAGTAGCAAGTTGTTTTGCTCTGTGGCTCATCCCCAGGCCTGAGATTTGCAGTAATGCAGGACCAGTTTACCATCACTGCCAAAACACTACAAAAAGAAAAAAAGCAAAAAGTTAAACTCAATTTTTGTTACTCTAAAATGAAACTAAGAAAAGAAAAAGTCATACGTACCACAAACATCCATATATGTTTATGTTAGTGACCTAATGTCATAAGGTCACTTCTTTTAAAAGATGCCTGTTTATTTAACCAGACATGTAACAATAATCACAAATGCTTAATAAAAACCCCATCCTTTAAGCAAACTGGGTATGATTGGGTTTATACATTTTAATTGAGCTCTACCTCTGACCATAAAGTATGTAATTTTAGCTGTTCTCTAGTAGTGCTTGCAAGTACATTCAATTATTGCCATAGAACTGCAAGAATGTTGAGTAAAGTGGTTCTTATGTAGTTTTTCAATTTCTTGGAGGCAGATTTGGATTGTAGGTCACATGAATAATGTAGAGAGACTAAATATAAATAAAACTTCTAAAAATATGAACAAAAGATGACTTTGAAGTACAATTAATTCCTTGACGCTTCTATCACTGTAAAATTTATTAAAATCCTACTACATTCAAGGTACTGGAGACTGAACAAGAGAGCAAGAATGTCATCTCTTCTTTTCCACACTGATAATTGAGAATGGCATGTCAATTCTTTTTTTTTGGACTGAGGATTGAAGCCAGGGGTGCTTTACCATTGAGCTACATTCTCAGCACCCCTTTTATTTTTTCCTTAATTTTGAGGTAGAGCCTAGCTAAGTTGCTAAGCCTGGCCTTGAACTTATGATCCTCCTGCCTCAGCCTGCCAAATTACTGGGATTACAGTAATGTGCCAATGTTCTTGGCATGCCAATTCTTAAAGATATGCATGATTCATGCTATACACTATTATATGCACACTACCAACATGTGCATACTCCATTAAGATAAAAAAAAAAAAAAGTAACTTTTTACCTCATAGAGGGTTCCAACTTCCTGGTCTGGGGAAGGAGCAAAAGACTGATTCACATAAATAAACTGTAAGAAAGGAAAGAAGAATACAGAGATTCATTTTAATGGTATACTGATTAATCTGTATTTTGGGGGTTCAAATTTAGCTATTTCAAGCTGTTTTCAGATTGAACAAAGCTTCCCTAAACAATTAATTCATCCATTTAAAGATATCTTCATGAAAATTTATCTTTCTTCCATAAGAATAACAATAAAATTTTTGTTCCTATAAAATCCTCAGCTTTTAGTAAGTAAAAACTTTTAAATCATTTTTACAGTTTTTTAAGGCTTTTCAAGAAATTAGTTTTACAAAAACTTCAATGCCTAACCACAAAGACCATATCTAAAAATTTCACACACAGTCCCAAATCAATAAATCTAATATTCAAGATAGTCTGTACATGCATTTTTCTTGGTTAAATATATGACATACAAGGTTAGGCTTTTTAAAAAATGTTTACTACCTTTAAAAACTTTCAAAGGTACTACACTTCAGGCTGGGTGCTACTATAAAATCATTTCCAGGCAAAAGAAGAAGAAAAGACAATATAATTAAAACTTCATGCCCTTACAATCTTGTTCTTTAAAGATTTTGTTATTCAATGTTTCCGTTTTTTTTTTTTTTTTAAATAGTATCAGATCAGGTGGACAACAGACGCTATTTTGATCACTAACTATAACATAAATAAATTTTGGTAACATGTTCTCCTTAATAGGCATGGCATTAAGTGTGGTGATTAAAGTATACAGGCTCTATTTAGACAGACCTGGACATGAATTCTGGCTCTAAATACAATATTACTTGGCCTGCTTCCTTATCTGTAAGATACAGAAAAATAACATCTATTCCTCTTGGGGTGGCTAGGAAAGATAAAATGAGAGAATACACACCAAGTAACAGTGACAGTAATATGTACTCAATAGATGTTATTATAGTTAAATGATTTACAAATAGTTCATGTTTACATATCAATTCATGGTTAAGAACAAGTAAGGTTCTAACATACATTTCAGAAATATAACAGAAAGCAGTGTGTATTTAATGTGAATTTGCATTAGTTCTTGGCATTTTAACTGTACAGACCTTACTGTTTCGGCTCTTGCTCCTTCCAGTCTAATCTTTGTGTCTGAAATAATGTTTGTTTTGTTAATTCTTTTCCAGAGCTTTGTCAGTTTATTTCTCAATTTTACTAATGCTGATGTTGTTCTTTCATGTCTTGTATCATTTTCTTAGTCCCATTTAGCTCATTTTGAAATAGAGCTGCAGTTTCTGACTTGTCATGGAGGCACATTTTTCTGGAATGGTTTCATTGTTTTCAGGGATGTTACTCCTCTGTTTTTTAATATTTCTTAAAACATTTTATGAAATTTGACCTTGGTATGTTCCTGCTGTTGGCTTTTATATGCAATTTGTTTTCCTCAACTTTCGAATCAGGCAGGTTAGCATAGTTTTCCTAACTTCACAGAGCTCCTGTTGTTTTCTGTATAGTGTTAAAAAATATGGAGACCTTCTTCCTGAACTTTCCAGACTTTGTTTCCCTCACTCTGATCTGATCTCTTTCCTTCCTTTCTCATGTCCCCAACTCTGCTCAATTTTTATTTCTATTTCCAAAGTTTCTTCTCAGATAGGAGTCCAGTCCTGTACTGAGTCTGTTTTGAGAACTCTCAGGGACTAGACTGCTTCTCCTTAGTGTAGCCCCTAAAGGACAAAACCCCTTTATTTCAGCTACTACTGGTTGAGGGTGGGGGCAGTTCTGAGCCCTGAACCCAGGGTCCCAAGAATGCTGCTAGGTATGCATCGTACTACTGAGCTACACTCTCAGCCACTAAACTATGATTCTTAAATCCATCTACTTTGTTTTCCAGTGAGAACCTATTAGTTTATTTGAGGTTCTTGTTTTTTCAGTGTTATCAGATGCCAACTCTGTTGTTTGCTGCTTCCTTTAATGCAGATGTTTGATACCATGCAGGCCCTTGTACTATCCATCAGTGTGTTTGGGATCTATGGGAATGCCCTGTCAATAAGCTGTCATAAATATTAATCTGCATTTTTGGTTTAGCTAGTTAAGACAAGGTTTTTGTGGGAATTCAGACATTCAACTATGTGTTCTGTTACTGCTGCTATCTTCTCAGAATTCCTAGTATTACTCTTCTTTTTGCTACAGTGATGTTGGCCACATCTAGATAAAAGTCAGAAAACAGAAGTCCTAGTTTAATATAGCAATAAAACAGGTCTTATGTTTTCTCTTGCTTAAATGGGAAAGAATAATCAGATTCATTTCAAAGTCATTAATCTGAATCTCACAAAATTGTATTTACAGGTTAATATGGGTGACTGATGCCAATTTTACATGGTTTAATCTAATGCATGTTACTATCAATCAAGTCTTTTCAGATTACTGGATACAGACAGTAAAAAAATTTCAAGGGATTCTAACATTGAATCAAACACAAAATGGTTTCTATCTATGTATCTCTAAAACACTAATGCCTTAAGTTAATTTAGCTTTCTTATCAACTCTTACAGTTGCATCTTTAGTTTATCTCATTTTTCCTAGTATATATCCTCACACCCTTGACTTTTCCTTTTAGACTTGGACTCTATGCAAGGTTCTCTACTTCTGAGTGTTTAGCTACACACACGTGGATGACTAAAATATTATTGTTGAGTTCTCCCTTTAACAAAATTCTATGACACTCAACAAAATACATGCTTTTCCAATTCTGAATGATCACAAGGACAGACATTCACTTGCAAAACTCAATTATTGACCAAACAACTTTTTCTGGAGCGAGTCTGTAGAGGAATCTTGCCTGATACAGGTAAATTTCTAGTGACTAACCAATTTTATTTTTACACCAATGCCCTTTCTTTGAGAGCCATTTATAACCAGATTCTTGGATCAGAATTTTAGTATATTGCTCCTTGAAAAGAATTTCTAACATCCCACTTTAATAACGACATTCATTTACCTGTTCTTACTTCTATGTTCACAAATAAAGCCCAACATTTATGCAAATCCTTGATTTGTATTTTTAAAATATTTAATGATTCTTCAACTACCTATCCACTTACATCAGTATTTTCCAAGATTGGGATCTATTAGCAGATAAAGGTGTCTAAATCATAGTATTAACATAACACCTGATAAAATGCCAAACAGAGTCACGTGCCTCAGAACGTTTAGTCAATGAAGAACTGCATTTATGATGATGGTTCCATAAAATTATATCCCCTCAAGTGATGTATGTCATTTTGGTTTGTGTAAGGATACTCTATCATAGTCATACATCTGAACTGCCTAATGATGCACTTCTCAGAGCATGTCCCTATCATTAAGTGATGTATGAGTATATATGTAGACATTTAAATTCCTGTAGTCAAATATCAAAGTAAAAACCAGTGGCATTAAAAATATTAACCCTTCCTAGAACTTAGTAAGGTACTATAACATGAAATTAAATGTATCTCTCTTAGTTCTTTCATAGTACATGTCAGATATACTGCTCATCTTGAGAAGAATGAGACAAAAGCAACACTAGAATCAAAACAATTCTTTTAGATGAAAAAAATAGTTCTCAATGTAAAGCACATCTCAAATTCATCTCATTTCAGAGTTCCCCAAAGAATCCTTCAATAAAGTATACAAATTCCAATAAAAAAGATAGAAAAGCATATAACAAAGTAAAATGTAGCTCCATTTCTATATACTTATTCATCAATGCATAGGAACTATTGCACATTTCTATAGGAAAATAATCACTATTGGTTTCATACCAACTGTTCCGAGGCCACAAGTTTAAGGAACTTCTTGATGAAGTCAATGAGTCCTTGGATGGTTCGGGTTCGCTCTACAGCCCACTTCTTTGTTTTCATTATAGGGGTGTCTCCCACAGCCTTTAGTAGGATGTCAACTGTGAAAGAAAAAAGTTACCAACAATAATACTGAAACGTCTAATGGGAACATGATATAAAAGACTTTAGAAAACTTAAATCTTTAATTTGCAGGTATTTTATATATTTGTGATTTTGAAGCTATGTCAGAGATGTGAAAATGTTATATTCTTTTTCAATATTTTTTCTTCAATTCTCCCCATGGACTAATCTTTAAAATGCATTTTGACATAAACAATTCCAAAAAGAAACAGAAATAGCCCATAAAGATATACAACAACATTTAAGCTTACAAAAATTGCAAAGTCTAAAGTTTTTTCACTTACCAAACTACAAAGATTAGAATATTCATGTGGCTACTACTGTTGAGGACAAAAATGGTATCCCCTTTCTGAAAAGCAATATAGTAATACATATCCAATACTTGAAGATATACTTTTGGCTCAGTAATACTTCTAGGAATCTAGTCTAAGAAAATATGAGATGTGCAAAGACCAATTTAGAAATTTCTCCTTCACTGAAGCATTTTACAGGAAAAAAACTGTAAAACCAAGTATCCAACATGGATATTTAAAAGAGATTAATTAAATAAAAGATGCTGTACTCTCTTAGTTCTGTCACTTGCTAGGTATATATACATGGGAAAACTTTTTAATCTCCCAATGCTAGTTTCTCCATTTGTAAAATAGGAATAATAGCACCTATCTCATAGGGTTGTTATGAGGATTAAATGAATTAACATATGTAGAACCGTATCCAGCACATAACTCATACTTATACTTATTGAACTTTAAATATTAAAAGACACTATAAAAGTATATTCAACAGCATAGTAAGGCTAGCAAAATGTACTAAATGCTAACAGTATGTATGCTGTCTCAATTTCACTAAAAGCATCTCAAACACATATTCACATAACTATAGAATATGTGCCAAAATGTTACTTTTCAGTAATGTCACGGGTAATTATTACTTGATATTAGGCTTTTTGTAACTGCCAAGTTTTCTACAATAAAATTTTTAATAAAGAAAAACCATGTTATTAAAAATAAAATATAATTAGGGACCAAAAATAAGGTACAGAGAAATTCTAACATTTTAATGATCCAAAATACAGCTATGCAAACCTGAAGACTATGATTCTATCTCATGAAGTTACTTCCCTTGAAAAACCCCCAAAACACCTGCAATCAAAAGTAAGCAATACCAAACAAGTGAAATAGCATACTGCTGCCCCCTAAGGGAGTTCTGTTACACCCTTAGCCCATTCTTTAGAATTAAAAGTTGGGACCCATTGGAATCAGCGATCAATTTCAAGTTTACCCCCGGAATGAAGGCACTTAAAATATACGATGCACATAGTTTATCTTCCTTCTACAGAACTCTCCCTTTGGAAGAATTTAGATGGGATTTTGGCTAGACTGGCTTCCACACTTCCCAACTGGTTTCCTCAGTCCCCTGGAGATCTAATTAAGAATTGAGATGTACTACTGAAGGAAGGAGGAGGAAAAATATTCAAGGCATAGCCCTGCAATTCCTAAGGTGATCTGCTTGTAGTTCCAAACCCTCGTTATCAATGAGAATCAACTGGGGGAACATTTAAAATCCAGGTAAACACATCAATTAACTGAGAATCTTTTGGCAGTAGGAACTTTTAGCCCAAGTATGTTCAAAAGTTTCCCCAGGTGAGCCCATTGTGCTCCCTGGGGCCAACAACCTTGGTAGGTCTGAACAATCCTCTAAAGATGGAGATTGAAATAGTCAAGCTTCTTTAATTCAACTGTCCTCAAAAAAGGATGACAATCAGGGTAGGAATTCAATAAGATGGCTCAGTGTAAAGGAAAAGAAAATTATGCACACCAAAGAAAACACAGCTTCTGGCTGGTAGGTCATTGTTTTCCACTTCATAGCTATTATCAGAGTCAAGTAGTAAGTTTTTGGTTTTGTTACTGAGGATTGAACCCAGGGGTGCTTTACTGCTGAACCACATCCCCAGTCCTTTTTATTTTTTATTCTGAGACTTTTATTCTTGCTGCTAAATTGGAAGGTGGCCTTGAACTTGCCATCCTTCTGAGTTGCTGGGATTACAGACATACATTCACCACCATGCCTGGCTTCAAGTAGTGGTTTTGACTAAGATTATTAAACCTTCAAAAAAAAAAAAAAATCCTTTCAAAGTAGGCAAATTGGAAAGGAAAAAAATCCAACAAAAACCTGTAAAACCCATAGAATTCTTTTGAAGACAGATCTGGTGGTAATCTGTACAAATAATCATAATGCATCATGTGGAATGACAACAGAGTTTTCCCAAATGTAAAAGCAGTCTGATTTTTCTTTTTTTTTTTCTTTTCTTTTTTTTTTTTTTTTTTAACAGTGCTGGGGATCAAACCCAGGGCTTAGAGCATACCAGACAAGCATTCTACCAGGCAGCTACATCCTCAACCCCAACTGAGTCTGATTTAAAGGGGAGCAGTGCTGGAGAGGCAATTTTCCTCCACAGCAGCAGAAAAAAGTTCAATGAAAAGGCCAGAGAGATCATGGATCAGAAAACATATCTACCTTTATCGACTCTTAAGAGAAAACTTGTCTAAGGACAATGTCAGTCTCTTAGCAGATGTTTATTTGCTGTTTTGCTCACAGGCAACTCAACTCTTCACAGAGTGCTCAAAACAAATAACCTTCGGAATTTCTTTAATTTCCAACAGGGAACAGATTCTTAAGCAATAAACCGTGAGGACTGATACTTCAAGCAATGAAACGCTTCACAATGGTTCCAAAAAAAATTAGAAAGGTTAATTATACCTCCAGTTTTCCCTTAGCAATTTCCACATTGAGTAAAATCACAGTTTTAGTTCAAGGAGTCAATTCACACTCAGTTGTAGGGGAAACCAAAGCAGCGATCTAATTCCAGGCTTTGTTACTGATCATCCTTAATTTGGTAATTTCGTTCGCCAGTACTTCACATTCTCCCCCGCAACCTGACCATCCTTATTACTTGATATCATTATTCAAATATTAGCTCCTGTGTTAAGCACCTGAAGCTACTGAAATTTCGCTCAGATCCTACCTTCAAGACTTGTAATCTAACGAACTCACACGTAGGTTAGAATACAATGAAAAAAGTACCGACGCAGCGAAGTACCGGGAATCACAACGATAACCAGGGCACCTAACCTAGCCCAGCGAGCACGAAGGGAGTTCAGAGACGGTTTCCTTGTGAGGCACTCGACCAGGTTTGAAAATTGAAAGCACACTTCCTCTCTTCTGACTCGCGAAAATGTACCTCTGGTACGGGCCTTCCTCTAAACTTCGATTTGTTATTGGCCGTCACCCTTACCGACACAGCTAAACCTTCCACCTCACTGCCCAAACTAGTCTCAAAATTACTTTTTTTCTTGGTGTCGCCGGAGGGCTCCTCTGTTCCCGGGGACACTGCAGCAGAAGAAGGGGGCTCTGGAGTGGCTGTTTCTGGGGAGACATCGGTAAGTCCTTCACCGCCGGCAGCAGCAGTTGAAGGGAGTTGCAACACAGTCTCCGGCTCTTCCGCCATCTTGCACGGTGGGGAGCGAGAGCGGAAGTGGCAGTTGAGAGCGTGCAGTAGGCGGGCTCAGCGCTGAGGAGGGTCGCAAAGGAAGCGCCAAAGGGGGATCCAACCCAACAGCGAATGTTGGAGTTTCCGGCTAGTCCTCCATATAATTATCTAAGACCCCTGGCTGTTACAATGACACCTAGTGTTTTCTTGCTGCGACATGTTTAGGGAAGGAGTCCATGGGCAACGTTCCCATGCACCGCCAAGTGCAATGCACCCCTCTGCTTAAGTGGGCTCTGACCGGGAAATGTTTCCGCTTCCCTCCGCGTCCGCCCCACCCTGGCCCCGCCCCTCAATCCCCGCCCAGCGGCTCGGGAGCGCGCGCGCGCGCGTACGGGAGGGGGCGGGTGGGGAAGGATCGCTGGCTAGATCCCGAGGCGAGGCTCGCGTGCCCGCCCCCGCCCTGGCCCCCAGCGCCCACCCCGTCGGTCCGGCCCAGCCATGATCAAGGCGATCCTGATCTTCAACAACCACGGGAAGCCGCGGCTCTCCAAGTTCTACCAGCCCTATGTAAGTATCCAGCCACCGCGGATGAGGGCGAGGAGGAGTCGTTGGAGACGGGCAGCGCCCAGCGCGTCTTCCTCGGAGCGACCCCCTCTGGCGCGCTGCGGCCCTTCTTGCTCCCGGGCCGCCTCGCGCTCCCGGCTGTCAGCTTCCAGTGGGTGTGAGCCAGGTGCCCACCTCCTCGCCCGGTTCCCAGCCTCCGACGTGGCTCTGCCGGGAGGCTCCTCCGCCCGTCTGTGGTCAGGGTGGTTTCTTGGCGGCACGGGCCCTGCCCTCACGGGTCGGGCATCCGCAGCCCACCTGCGCCCCCTCCCAGCCCCGCGCCCCAAGTCCCGGGAGCCCACCCCGCGCGGTTACCTTCCTGCTGCGGGCGGCTCGGCTCGGCCCCGCTCTTCTCACAGCCCCACCTCCCTTACTTCCAACCCTTCCAGGTGGATTTTTTTTATGTTCGCCTGTAGACAGATGGGCTACTGTTTTTCCGCTGTAATCCGCTCTCATAGCGCAGGAACTTTAGGCTTCTGTGTTTCGGTGACTGCACGCTCTGTACAGTCTCCCATGGATGTTTCCATACAGATCGACTGCCCAGTGTGACTTTGAAGGTGTCTCCTTACTAAAGAGGAAGATAATGAGGAGCTGATAATTTTGTCATGCTTTTTACCTGATTGTAAATTATTTACTCTTTAAATAACTGTTGACATTTTTCATGGCTGAAGTACTATACCATTCTACACCTAAGAGTTAAAATTTCGGCTTCCGCTTAGGCATTTTTCAAGGCAATTTGCCCCAATATTTAGTTTTTTCTTCTACTTATAAAGAATAGTAGCATTTGTAAAACCTGTCTTTTAAAACTGCAAATATTGTTTAATATTGCTAAGTGCTGGAGGCTTTTAGGTAGTAATTTGTAAATGGTTGTGAAAGGGTTATTACACTTATATGCTTATCTTAGGGCGAAATCCACCTCTAGGTTAAATACATAAAATTAGGCTCTCAGTGGTAGGATTAATGTGAGATATAACTTGTGTGTTGTATTGGGGTATATTGTTTATAGCCAAAAATGAACTTTCAATTCAATATTGAAACTGCTCCAAGACTAACACTTTTATGCAGTCAAGCAAGTCCCAGATGGAAAACATTCTTGTCATTAAAAATTAAATGTGAAAATGTCAGTTTGCCTTAAATGATAATGTAGCCCGTGGAGGTGTTGGATGAAGTGAGAAATCGAGCTTATTCTTCATTTCCTTAAGTTGTTTTGCTTTTGATGATGATAGAGAATATTTCCCATTAATCCTGGGTAGTTTTAGTTTAGTATAACTTAAATACTAATGCTCCGTTTAAAAATTCTACATTATTCCTTAATCCAGAATAAAATTCTAATTGATCCTTCTGAATAAAAAAAATGCCATTAACTTTACATTGTTACCCATTTCTTTAAAATGTTAGTACCCTTTGTCAAAGGAATGTTTCTCTTAACCATTTTACCAATACCTTTTTCAGTGCAGAAAAAAGTATGTTCCAATAGTGAAATAGAATTCAAAATTTTATTTTTCCATATGTCAATTTAATAAGTAAACATTATTCAAAATAGTAGATTCCCTAACTGATCCTTAATCTGTATAACCACTCCTACAGTGTAGAATTTAACCTTCTACTAAAATATAAATTTAATTTGGAAGTCTAGGAATACATGTTTCTCTTATTCAGCAGTGGTAACAAAAATATCCTTTTACCTTTACTCACTAGGTAATACTGAAGGTTAATGTGAAAAGCGGCTTCATGGGGACATGGAGCTCTAGAAGGTATAATAAGATCAGTCTATTGGCTGTGGAGAAGTGGGGTGCCAGAAGTTATTTCTGTGTATTAGTCTTTGCAAGTTGGATTTTTGCCAATGGTGTGTTCATTTTTGTGTTTCAGGAATAATTTAAGATAATGTGTAGTTGCTTTCTCCAGTAGGTTATAACCTATTTGAGGGAAGATATCTTTGTTTATTCCATCAATCAGTTTATTAGCAAATATTTATTTCATGACTTATGTGTGCAGACACTGGAGATGAACAAATATATCTATCTTCTGCTGTTATGGGAAGGGTGTAGACATAGCTAATAGGAAGTAGACTATATAGTGTGCCAGGTAGTCATAAACGCTGTAGAAAAAACAAAGGGCAAGGTGATAGGGAGTGTGAGGATGACAATTTAAAATAGAGTAGCCAATTAAGTTCTCCTGAGAAGGCATTTGAAAAAAGACTCGAAGGAGATAAGAAGGCCAGCCTTGCTAATGTCTGAGGGAAGAACATTCCAGGCAAATGCAAAGGCCCTGAAAAGAGAATGCCTGTTTGAAGAAAACCAAGAAGACCGGTGTGACAGGAGCAGACTGTCAGGAAAGAATTGTTGGAAATGATGTCTGTTTGCATAGGGCATTGGAGTACATTCTCCTCATACTATCTGGAATGTCCTCTTCCATTGCCATATGTCCAAATTTGACTCCTTGTTCTAGGCCCAGCCTAAACATCTCTTTGAAGTATTTTATCTTGCTGTTGGACTCCTCCTGGTTCTTAGGATTTAATTTTTTATCCTTTAGTGGTGTGGTATTCTGTTTTACAGCATATTTCCTTGAAGGGAGGTATCAGGGTTTAGATATATTGGTATTACCCTGAGCAATCAACATTGAGAGTCTTTTTTTTCCTGAGCAACATCCCTAGCCCTTTTTTATTTTTTATTTTGAGACAGAGTGTCAGTTGCCCTCAAACTTGCCATCCTCCTGCCTTAGCCTCCTCAGTAGCTGTGATTATAGGCATGCCATACCGCACCAGGCTCATGTTAAGTCTTGAACTTAAAAAACTCTTGATGAAAGGACTTAAAATCAGATTACTACAGTGATGCAGCCACATCAATGTTCATAGCTGCTCAATTCACAATAGCTAGATTGTGGAATCAACCTAGATGCTCTTCAATAGATGAATGGATAAAGAAACTGTGGTATATATACACAATGGAATATTATTCAGCCATAAAGAAGAATAAAATTATGGCATTTGTAGGTAAATGGATGATGTTGGAGACTGTTATGCTAAGTGAGATCAGCCAATCCCCAAATCCAAAGGCCGAATGGTCTCTCTGATAAATGAATGATGATGCATAATGCGGGGGGAAGGGTGGCAAGAATGGAGGAAGGATAGATAGCATAGAGGGAAGGGAGGGGTGGGGTCGGGGTGGGGGGGTGAGAATAATAACAGAATGTGTGACAGATACCATTGCCCTGTGTACATGTATGAACTCACAGATGGTGTGACTCTACTTTGTGTACAACCAGTGAAACAATAGCTGTACTCCATTTGTGTTCAATGAATCAATCAATAAATTAAAAAATAAAAAATAATAAAAAAAAACTCTTGATGAATCTTTGCTAAAGGCTTTCATTTGGAATCTAGCTTGGGATAGAGTTCAGTTTAGAATTGACTTCCTGAATTTCCTTCCAACTGTCAAAATTTAGTCTTTCATTGACCAGAGGTTTTATGAATCCATGCCTTCATTACAAAAGTAGAATAGCTGTTACTTCAACAGTTCCTGTTTATGTTGAAGAAGTCTCTCAGAAATATATATATATATTTATTGCATCCATATATTATATATATATCCAATAGCATTGACAGTTTCAAGTTTAACTTAAGTAATATCTAGGAATATGAATGAGCCAACAGTCTGTACACTGAATGTATGCTGAGGTTTGAGTCTAACTACAGTGGTTTAGCACTGAGCAGTTTAACTTCCTGTCAACAAGTTTCTACTGCTACCTTGGATATTCATTCTTCATTTATTTTTCCTCATGATATTACAATTTATATGTTCATTTTTTATCTTTAGTAGTACATATTTCCATTTCATGCTGTAATAAATTTTTAGTTTTGATAGTGCTGCCAAATTGTTAAGTGTGAGACATATGAAGTCACACATCTTTTTCACCTAACTTAAGTTTTGGTTCATTCTACTAGAGTCAGATATTAAGAATTTGAGGGTATATTCAGAGTATATTCCTTTTTGTTTTTGCCTTTCGTACACTTGAGCCATTATGGCAGAAGTTCAAATGTTTTTGTCTCTTCTATTTGATGCTTAGCCACAGTAACTTGGCAACAATAACCTTTAGTCCTTTAATATTCGCCTGGCAATATCTGTGTGTTACTGAGACATATGTTTCATAGACTAATTATATTTTTACAGAGCTATCACATAAGAGAAAAAAAACCCTTGGGTGATGATTCCTTTATTATTAGTGAACTATAATATGTTCTTTGGTGAGTCACTCTAAGTAAAAATGCTTTCTTTTATGAGTTGCCTTATTTGTTTCCACAGATGTAAAGATCATGTGTATATGCATGCACACACACATACCACCCCTATATAAAATGCAAGCAGGAAAATTTCCAAACTGTAAAATACATGAGTTGCTTCAGTTTTCTTATCAACTGTGTCTCATTGTTGTCAACCGAAAGCAAGTCCTAGCAGGAACTCTTTAAGGTTTTTCTTTCCTTTTTTTTTTTTTTAAATTTTTAATGTGAAAAGTATAAAATATTGAATGTATAACTTTTTTTTTCTTTTTTAAAGAATCCTTAAGAAACATACATGTATGTTTATCGATGTCTTTTTTAGTGACTATTAAGACAGTATGATGATGGGATAGTTAAACTTATTCTGTGATTAATTAAGCTGTAATTATTAACAGTTCTGAGTATTAAGATGTTAGTGTATATTAACATAGTATTTCAGCTTTTTTGTTAAGAAGGAAATTCCAAATGATTTGTTTTTCTTTAATATTTTGTAGAATGCTATTGGCTACATAAATTGGGTTTAATGTTGCATCACTCTAATGCCTAAAAAGAACTGTATACATTATAGGAAGTGCAGAGCAGTAGACAGATTACAAATTTATTTGATTCAGCAAATCAATGACTTCCTCATAGATCCAGTTTCTTTTTCTTTTTTTCCTTTGTTTTACTTGTCATAAAATTATTGTTATCCAAAGGCTGACCTCTTTCCTTTACAATTAAATCAGAAAGAGACAGTGTTCTGTTCCTAATCCGAGAATTGATCTTTTTTCTCTCTAGTTTGGTTAGTCTTCCCCAAGACCAGTAATACCTCTAATTAGGATCTAATCATGAAACTGAGGATGAGGGTGGAAACACAAATAAAATTGGTATTCTTTGGAAAGTTGGAACAGTGGAGTGGATTGGTCATCCAGGGATCCACTATTTCCTTTTCTAAGAAACTTTTAAAAATTTTATTGTTATTAAGGTATAAGTGACAAAAATTTGACACTATACTTATGGTGTGCAACATGATGTTTTGATATATGTATATATTGTATAATGGGTAAATTAAGCTAATTAATATGTATAGCACCACTTTTCCCTCTTTATAAGCTTACATTTTTCCTTCTAATAAATAATATATTTTCTTTTTAATTTTATTTTGCTTCTAAAGTTTTTGATATCAAGCAGTGATTCTTTGTAATATACAGTCTGGTACATGTGCTGCAATAAATCCTTATTCAAGTTCAAGGTATTCCTTATATAAAGCTGTCTTTGAAAAATACAAATTCTGATATGGTCCCAATTTTTGTGTGTAGTATGCTTGCAGCCTTTTAAAAAAGTTAAGATTATATCTAGTGAAAATTAAATTGTAAAGGAGAAAATAAAATCTCAAAATTACAGTAATTTTTGGTTTTGAGGGAAATGTTATAAAAGTTATCAGTTATTCCTTGGCCTTTCTAAATATAGGAAGAAGGCCATGGAGAAGGTAGCTATATTGTTTCTTTAGCCACATCATAATTTTTAAATTGTTTATTGTATAACATTTTCTTTTTTTTTTTTTTTTTCTTTTTTTGAAACCAGGGATTGAACTCAGGGACACTGAGCCACGTCCTCAGCCCTATTTTGTATTTTATTTAGTTTCAGAGTCTCACTGAGTTGCTTAGGGCCTCCCTAAGTTGCTGAGGCTGGCTTTGAACTCGTGATCCTCCTGACTCAGCCTCTTGAGTCGCTTGGATTACAGGCGGGCGCCACCATGCCCGGCTTGTATAACATTTTAAATAAAACTTTTTATGATTATGTGGAAAATATTTATGTTAAGATCACTGTCATCCTCAATTCTATCACACATAGATCTTTATTAACATACAGCATGTTTCCTCCAGTTTTTATTTTTCCTCTCAGTTTCTCAATGAAGAATATATACCTTTTAGACATTAATAACCAAAAATGCATGTCTTGAGGCTGGTGGTAGATTTATCAAACATTTTTGGCTTTAAGAAAACACAAATGTTAATATCTGGCTACCACTGTAATTTTTAAATACATTAGTATATGATAGTGGCACATTAATAATTTGCCTATGTTTTTTCTCTATGTCTTTCTTTTTTAGAAAATTGAATTCATATATATAACCTAAGTGTAACAGGGTCCTTCCCTTTTCTGATTTCAAAGGCAAATCTTTGCTAACTTTTGGTGGAAAGGCAGTGTCCATTCTTCTCCTTAGACTTGCAGTCTTTGTACTTGTGGATTATGAGTTTCTTCACTGCTGCTTATGATCCAAGGCAATTCTGAGTTGTAGACTATCTCCAGGGTCTAATGCTATTCTGGCCTCTTGTTATATAAAACTCACACTAGGATAAGTTACACATGTTCCTTCCTCACTCATTGTTCCCTGTCAGCCTCCCCTGATCCAGTATTTTGAATTGCAATATAGGTAAATTTTACTGAAGGATCAAGCATCTGTTAGGAAGGTATTACATTATAAGAGGAGTAAAGGTAATTACAGGTATTTTTGTAAGATTCCAAGTGGAGGCACTTATAGATTTGGCCTTAGGAAAGAGGAGTGGCCTGTGGGGAAGCTACCTGATCCTTTCTTCCATTGCACTATTTTCTCTTTCCCTGCCCGTATTCCTCCAAAAAGTATTTATTTTGTATGGCTTTGTTATTAAGAACTAATAGTACAATGATAAGTAAGACAGATGTTGCTCCTGCCCAGTGAGTTTACATTGTGGTGATAGGAGGTAGATGATAAAAAAATTATGTATGATTATGACTAGTATATGAAGAAAAATGAATCAGTGGAGGGGAATGAAGAGTGATGGGGGAGAGGTACTGTCTTAGGTAGGATTATCAGGGAAAGCCTCTTTAAGGATCTGACATTTGGGAGGAGAATGAGGAGAGAAAGTTATGATAACAGCAGAGAAAAGAATGTTTTAAGCAGAAAGAGACATAAGGCACCCTGAATGAGGCCAGATGTGATGTGTTCAGGACTAACAAAAAGAACCTGAGTGGCAGGAGATAAAGTCAGAGGAAAAGATAAGGCCAAATCATGCCCATATGCCATATCATGTATGCCCCTTCGTCACAGCTTTCAGTCTGATTACATCATCCCCACATTGCCAACAAGAGGAGCTATTTCTACTTGAACCCTACTTGTGATCTGCACAGTGCATTTAACAGTGCCTCTGCAAAAAAGTTAATGGTTTTGCCCTCTGTTCCGTTTATTTTTTCCTGTTATATTTAGGCTCTGGAGAGAGAGGAGTGCTTGTCTTGTAAATGAAGGTTAAAGTGCCTGGTCCCTTTCTGTGCAGTCTCTATACCAGTGAGACCCTTGATCAAGCAGATTCCACTCCTGTTGCCTGTGAAGTAACAAAATGCAAGAAAAATTTATTTTTCTGAAACGTCTTAGTCTTAATTTTATGTGAACAGAGTTCATGTGAAACCTACTAGAGTACGTCCATTATTGTGCTGAGAAGCCTTTACATCTTTCCTGCCTTACTTGAAGCCTTATGCAATTATAAAAATCACCAGTTGAGCACGGTGGCGCACGCCTGTAATCCAAGCACTTGAGAGGCTGAGGCAGGAGGATCGTGAGTTCAAAGCCAGCCTCAGCAACTTAGCAAGGCCCTAAGCAACTCAGTGAGACCCTGTCTCTAAATAAAAATACAAAATAGGACTGGGGATGTGGCTCAGTGGTGGAGTGCCCCTGGGTTCAATCTCCATACCAAAAAAAAAAAAAAAAAAAAAAT